>JAZHYW010022647.1:0-38484 GCA_037355805.1 Ixodes ricinus
ACTGTTGAGGACGTCCTGGTATCGAGTACTGGAGGTATGGCACACAATATAAAAGAATGGGAAAAAGTGCAGAGACAAGGGCGTCTGAAATAGACTTACGCGAAGCATTTAACCCATAGAAACAAGTATGTAAGAAGTAGAAAGTGTCAACCACTTCCTTGAGAAAACCTCGAGGGCTTCGGGGCGCTCCAGCAGACATCGATGACACAATAATGTCAGGGAAAAATGGGCGAGACGTAACAATGTAACACCTGTAAGACAAAAGACGGGCACTGGGATAACCATGACCTAAAGTCGAGACCATGCAATACTGAATAGGGGAGTTGGACGATTCAAATTAGAGGGGAAGGAAACGTATGCTTGGCGGCAAAAGACGAGGTTCGGAAAATCGGTTTTGCCGATTTGCGTTTGCCACGACAATGGCCAAAAGCTGTCCTCCGCGAAAAGCACTCACTCCCACCGCTGTGCCAAGAAAAGAGAAACATTTTAGAGATGGCGCGCTTTGTTACATCTGCGTGCACTGTGGGCAATGTGCCATGCATGGCGGGCACGGACACCAACGTCCCCATCCTCCGAATTGGCCAAGTAGGGTCACCCAGTTTTTTTTTTTCCTACATGCTTTAGACGGAGAATTTTTTTTTGGGGGGGGGGTGGGAGGCTATGACTCAATATATTTTCGTAATCATCCACGTAACCACACCAGTTTAATACGGTGTTTTGTTTTGTAGATGTTATTCTGTACATTTATATCGCGCACAACTTGTGCTATCATGGTCCCAAGCTCAGCACCCAAACCTAATGGTGCTGAAACCGGCGACAGAAAGTCCAAGGAGGTGAGCAGATTTTCTAGCATTGTGGGCCACATTGCTGGGAAGCTGTTAGGGAATTGTGGGCGTGTTTTGTGACCGAGCCAATAATTTAACATCTCAAAGCGAAGCATGGTTTGAAATCTGCTCAAACACACAAAGTTAATCGACAAGACGCTGGCTGGGTTGGAGAAAGTGGATCTGACCATGTTGACTGTCCGGATGGAATAACTCGGCGCAGACAGGTTAACAAAACATTGAATGGAAGTATTCACTGGCGACCTTACGGTCATCCTGGGAAATGAATGCTGGCAGAGCAAAACTGAATTCCGTCAGGCTTACAAAATTCCTCCTATTTTGACATTGTCTGATATTGGCCTCCAGATACAAGTCATTTTTGAAGCTGGCATGCGCAAGCAGGTGAAATCGGTCCGACCTTGTAACCCGTGGCGCAACGTCGATATTGCATTAAATAACTTTGTTTTTCATGGAAAGTGCAGCTTGTGACGGTGTCCAATCAAAGCAGACAAACAAAAAAGTTTCTGGCAAGTGCAGTTAGTCGGAAAATGTTCATTGAAGCTTATGGAGAATGCATGCCTAAGAAAAGTAAAGTGTCCCTTAAAAAATATTTTATTTCTGTATTTATAGAAAGAACAGTGGTAATACCAGTAACAATCAAAATAAAAAAAAACTGCCTGTGCCACACCATGATATATAGAAAAAACTCGCGTCCTCATCGCCATGCGTAATTAACAAAGGTTTCCCCGCTTTTTGTCTTTTTCTTAAGTTAATTATTTTGCATGGAAGGCTGAAAACATTGTTCCCGTGACTTTTGAATTATGCCTCTGCTGTCTTGAACTGCTGAGTTCCTAGCTTGCCCGTTAAATATTGCCCCTCTCTTTTCAGGTACCCAGAAAGCCATTGAGGACCTGAGCTTGGAAGAGTTGGAGGAACTCGAGGACGAAGAAGATGAGCGGGCCCTCTTACACTACAGGTGACCGTCTTTACAAGCTTAAAAGGATACGGAAAGTAAATTTTTGCACCTATTTTATTGTTTAAGTGTTGTCTGTGTTGTGGCAACACCACAGGGACACCAATTTTTGTGTTGACGAAGACTCGAAAACCTGACTTCAAAACAAATCGAGCAGTCACCAAATTGCACCTGGTGGGGTCCCTGAGTTACTTGGAATGTTGTTACGTCAAGTGTCTCATGAAGGCAGCGTCAAACTTGGCCGAACCGAACTGAAGTGGAAGAAAGACAGGGACCCCCTTCTCGTCTTCCTTCCACTTCGGTCCAGTTCGGTTTGGCCGAGAGACCTAAACGAAAAGGAGGCCAGGGGAGTTCTGGAACGCAGGTGAATCACTTCCTTGCCTCCATTCGCACTGCACAGCCAGTCCTCGGGCATCTTGAACAGCTAGGCTGTAATGCAACTAGAATTTCATGTTTTTGGAGTTTTTTTCTCGTGAAATTCGGAGGGTGTCTTTCGGAGTTTATTTTTGTTAGATTCCCGTTTCTCTGAAATTGTGAGTTTATTTTACTCTGTTCCCAACTTTCAGAAATCCAAAGACAAAACGAATAAAGTTTGGGTACCATGAACTGGAGGGTGTTTATTGGAGCTAATTTTTTGCTAAAAAATTCAGTGTTTATCGGAGTTTTTTTTTTTTTGTTATATTACCATTTTTTTTTAATTCGGAGTTTATTTTACTTTGTTCCCAATTTTCAAAAATTCAAAGACAAAATAAATAAAGTTTCGGTGGTATCACCCATTGTCCTGAGGAAACCTTGACAGGACTAAGAGGCCAACCCTCTTATCAGTAGTTCGAGATTTCAAAGGAAATTGAATTGGTGTCTTTTCTGGATTACGGACCCTGTGCTCTTGTAAAGTTTATTTGTAAAACGCCCTCTTTTGCTTTTTATTTTGTCGTCGTGACCTCGAAATTGTGAGTTTTCCGGATAAATCCGAATTGACAGAAAACTTACCGGCAAGTGTTTTTCTCACTTATTCCGATTTATCCGAAAACATGGAACCCTAGCTGTAACTCGTTGACGCCGCCAATTGAAGGAGCTCGTAACCATGCTAGCATCTCCGTAACCTTGCCCGTGGTGGGACAATTTACGTTGGGAGTTTGTTGCGTCTCCTGCGATGAGCGGTCTCCGAAAACTGCTCTTCAAGCGCTTGTCAGGATGGGACATTTGGAACGAAAGATATAGCCGTCCATTCAATACACAAACATACAATTGTCTCTTGCGGGTGTTGTTGATCAAATTTACCTAATTTCTGAACGTAAGAGGTATATTGAAATTTTCGTTTCAGTATCTCTTCAACACACTCATAAAGTGTGCCTATGCATCTTGAGCACGGCGGTGCACATGAGCATTGTTGCAGAAACGACTGTGTGCGAAGTATTTACCTAACTGCGCATAATTCTGGCCAGGGTTACCAAATCTCGCGGCCCATTTTAACCAGGCAGTGAAGTACTGTTGGACAGGGTGTGCCACCTTACATGGGATTTGCGCAACTAACAGACGGCTCCGTGGCCGTATCCGTCAGACCCAATCTCGACCTCAGACGTCCGAGTGCCACGCCAAACTTTGACACGGCGCTCGTGTCCGATCGTTTGGTGTCGAGGCCTTCTCAAAGTTGCTCTTTTGACCACCGACCACACCGACTCGCGGCCGTCCGAGGCACCTCCTTTTCACTGCCCCGGTACTATGTCATCGATCGAAAGCCCTTTTGCGGTTTTTACTTTCAAATTCTGTCGTCTCGAGGCGAAACGCCGACCTACGGACCCTGGGGTGGCGGGTTTGAATCCCCTTCGAGGTGCCCGCAATTCGTTGTACTTCAGTGGTTGTAATTGAGCTTTGGGTCCCTGGGTGGTCTAAATTAATCCTCGGTCCTTCGCCGTTTTGTGCCAGACGCCATTTGTTGGTTTGGCACACCCCTAATTTGATTAGAGATGGAATCGTCGTCGCGTTGATCAAACCTTAGCATCTGGTAATGTCGCAGAGTTTGTGGCTGTTCCCGTTGCAGAACACAAGGTACTAGTTAGGATGGAGCATAGCCTTTTTTGTAGATTTCTTTAAAGCTCTCCTTTTCAGAAAGATTAAAAGATTTAAGGGAGACAAGTGTAGACATATACGTATGTCTATGTTTGTCCCCCCTCAAGTATTTGACTCTTTATTTCTTTGCGTATCGTCTACAATGCATATATAAAAAGCGCGAAAGACAAGACAACAGGAAGACTACACAGGACAAGCGCTTACTCACGACTGACGTTTTAATTCGGAAGATGAGAAAGAAGACATAAAAAACGTTGACGTTAAAAGTAGTGATGGGTCGAACTTTTGCCGAACTTTTCTACAGATTCGGCAAAGATGCGGCAAAAATACATTGTTACCAGACTTAACGTTGATATTTCGTTTTTTTCTGCGAAAAAGGTTTTATGCTTCTTTTTCTTAACTTAAATGCAACATGTAATGCCTATTGGCATAGTTATTACTAAATAAGGTGATATTATACAAGATAATTGTATCAGTGTTGTTTTTCTGTGTTTACTGGCAATTTTAGTGACTTCTTGCAGAAGTGGCGTGACAACGAGGTTGGGTAGAAGCGAGCGTGACGCAGTCACGAATCACGCTATGAGAGTTTCGGTATTGAGGCATTATCCGATCAAGCCTGCATGTTTGTGTACAGTGTTAAAATGAAGGCAATAACGTTGCGTTCTTGCTTTCTCTGGGAGTCGCCGTTTTGTGCACGAAAACAAATGCAACGGTTGCTGAGCTTTTACCAGAAGAGGTAATAATATTGTAAATATGCATGTTTTTTCAATTTGAGTCACTTGATGTCAGCTTTGCATGAAAGTGTGCGTCCCATAATCGCAACGTCTCGTTTTTAACCTTTAAAATGCCAGTTTCTGGTGTTAGGACGCACGCAAACGTTTCGGAAGATAGGGAGAGTTAGGAATGTCGGATGTGCAACGTCGAGTATTTTAGTTCTGTGTTTAGTTTTATGCGGATACATGGAAATCGCGAAATAACACTAATCGAAAAAGCAATATTATTTTGTTTTGAAACACACTACTCCTGAGCCAAAAACAGAATTGTTATAATTGTGAGGAGTGCTTTAAAGTAATTGTGAGCCAATGTTTGAATGTTTCAGAATGCACCGCATCATTTGTTACTTGCGGAGGGGACTGCATAAATTACTGGTTGATCTTCTATTCTTGAGGCAGAAAATATTGAGGAGAACCACACTCGCTCACAAATGCACAGTTACCGTGTTGCCTACACCACACCTTGCCGTAACCGCTGGTTCTAGTACACTGCTCAATGGTAACCGCACGACTGCACAGCGTCCATTTGCAATCCATGGCCCTGTCGCGTTCCTCGAGCGTGCGCAGACATTTGCCGAATCTTTGCCGAACTTTCCTTCAAAAGTTCAGCATTTGCCGAACTTTGCCGAATCTGAAGTTCGGCAGATTCGGTCCATCACTAGTTAAAAGCTACAAAATTTCTTTCTCAAAAATATTTCTAGCTTTTAACATTAAGGTTTTTTATGTCTTCTTCTTCCTGATTTTCCGAATTAAAACGTCAGTTGTGAGTATGCACTTGTCCTGTGTAGTCTTCCTCTTGTCCTTGTCTTTCGCGCTTTTTATTTACGCAATATTTAACCAACCAGGCCAGCAAATTATTTTGTCTACAATGCACTCCCCGTATCTACCTCTCCTTTTGCGTCGCCACCGTGGTGCCCAGAACACATCCCCGACTAGTGCGTCTTAACCTGTTCGGAAAAGTGCTGCCTCGATATCCGCCCAGTAACGTCGTAGAAGCGTCACGCTGTTGCCGTCCGCAATCCTGGCAGTGTCACAGCGACGGCGGTGGACGTGGCAGGTGCCCGTTTTGCTGCAGGGCTTCCTCCAGCTTGACAGTCCATGCAAACTTTGGCAGCCAGAAGTTTGGACGTCGCGACGACGGCAATGCTTGCGTTTGCTCGCACCTTTTTGCTAGGAGTTCTGGTGCTGACCGCCGGGGTCACAACATCCGACGACGTGTTGCGCCGGCTTCCACGATGTCGTTCGTTGCCACTCGGGAACAAATTCGGTGTGTGGGCGGGACGGGACGCTAGACACGCCAGTTGCAGGCGTGTTCCAAGCACCGTAATTGCCACTTGTCTGCACCGTTCGTCTGCTTCTTGCAGGGGGTTGCGATGATGTTGGAACAACGAGCTCTCATTGGCGCATTGAAAAAAAATAGTGGGTAGACTTCAAGAAATCTAGCATTGAGGTCTACCTACTATCCGTCCAATCAAAGCCAATCAGAGCCCGGCGTCAATCTGACGTCTCCGCAACTCCCGCACAAGAAGCAGACGGCTGGCTCTCCACATTGCAGCGTCTCGTGCCTTGACGTCACGTGCTCCGACGTCCTGCAACAACTGTAACAGGTTACAGGTGCTTCTATTTAATCCTAGTTCCCTTTGTCCCCTCTCTCCTAGCTTTCTTTTATTTTCTAACTGAACGTTTCCAACTCCTTTATGTGGCTCAACCTTTGGTGTTTTTATTTTCCTTATAAAAAAGACAAACACACTTTGGTGTGTTTGCCAGAATACCTTTTCCTTTTCACCTAGCAAGACTTTTCCTTGTAGGTGTCATAGGTAAAATTGAAAAACATAGTATTTCAAGCATAGTATGCTTATTTGTTTTTTTAATACTGGTCGCTCGTTATAGACCAACACAGTGTATACAAACAAGTCAGTGTTTGCCCACACCAGGTGTGGGCACTGCACGAGTGCAGAAACCAGATTCACGTGAGGTGAAGCATCTGCGCATGTGCTGTGTGCAACAACAGCCCCACTGCAGCGGTGTGACGTCAGAGCAGCGTGTTGGTATTTACTTTCAGGGCGGCATAGTCTGCATCAGGCTAAATTTGTGTGCCCTGCGAAACGGTGTTTCAATATCTGTTCTGCTTTTCTTTTTAATTTGTGTCAATTAACTCGAGAGGCATCCAGATGTTGCTGTTCTTATAATGGGACAATCTAATCGTTGACAAAAAACTGTGTCCGCCTATGGGCAACAATTGTCTTCAAACCACGTATGAGCCCTTCAATTTTCATATTCATAGAAAAATCTGTTTCATAATCCCAGTTTCAAAACTCGTTAGTTCATGAAGGTGACAGAAACATTTCCATTTCCAATTATTTGAAAATAAACAGCGCGCAAAAAGTAGACAAGGACAAAGGGAAGATGCGAACGACACAAGCACTGTTCACATCTTCCCTTCATCCTTGTCTATTTTTGCGCGCTGTTTATTTTCGTTTACCATGAACCAACTCGCCTACATCACAACACCAATTATTTGATCACAAAAAATAAATCCGCTAAACTTATTATACTTCGAGTCGTATTGGCACGCTCAGTTCTGTCTTTTTGAAGCCTCACGGGTTCATTTTCTAGCTGTTCTCCTTCGATTGTGTGGTTTCAACTTTTTTAAGAAAATATACTTTCCAAAACAGTGACAAAGTGTTGTAGAAACTGCAGTTAAGCTTGCCTTTTCTTTTGCCAATTTTAGTCGAAGAAGTAAGCTGAAACCAAAACTGTTTTGCAACTCGATGTGCACGTGTCTGCCATTTTAAAGAGCCCTGTCAGAACATTGGGTGTTCGACACGGAACACAGCCGGTCGCGGTAACGCACGCATCTAGTAGTGTCGCTCTTGCAAGACTACGGCTACGGAATATGGTCACGATGCCTACGATTAAGCGAGTTTAATTGAGTAAAGTGACGACGAAGGGTTGGTTGCAGACATCAGTTGCACTCTGACCGAACCTGGTTGTGCTTTCCCGTGCATTGCGGTTGCAGGCAGATGCGGTTGGCGGAGATCCAGGCGACGCTGCAGAAGTCTCGCTACGGTGACGTGAGGGAGATCTCCGCCGACGACTACGTCGAGCAAGTCAACAAAGCCGGGGAAGGCGTCTGGGTCGTGCTGCACCTCTACCAGCCAGGGTGAGTTCTGATTGCATGTGAAGCGTGACACGGGTTTTTGAACTGGGTTTCTGATATTCCGGGCGATTTGCGGAGTCCCCAGCTCGAAGGTCCCTGGACCTAGGCCACGGCATAAGGTATATAAATGTGTAGACACCACGTGCGTCGCAGCTGCCAGATCTCCTCGACTTGGTTGCGAGCGGCGTTGCCAGACGGCCCTTTAATGAGTGGCTAGCGTCAACCTGTCCCGAGCTCGCTCTCCAGCGCTTCTCAGTGGGAGGCGTGCTAGTTTTGGAGGCCATTTTCTGGATGTGCCGAGTGATATAGAACTTGTCACTTGTGCTATGTGTGTTGCTTAGGCACATCTTTGTCATTGACCTTAATTTCGTGCCTTGACGGTGGCAGGAAAACCTTTATGAATGCGTGGAAGTGTTCTTAAAACTCCGAGATTTCTGGCAAACAGTCAACAGAGTGTGCGTCGTCGGCTGGCCTCGCCCATTGGGAGATGGCGCAACGAGTTAACAGCGTCGGTAACTCGGTCGTCTGCAAACGTGCGTAACGTAAGCTTTGCCAAGTTTCCTTGCTTTCGTTTTTTTACGAGAAGAGAACTACACCTCAAACTTTTCCTTGGTAAGACTGATCTGTTCACCGCACATTCAATGAAAATTTTAGCTTTCTATAGGCTGGCGTTGATTTTTTCTGGCTCGTTTTACAGCGGAAGGTTCGCCTAGGGCATTTTATATAATTGTAACTGAAGCATATCTGCCTATAAGAGTGAGCAAAATTGTGAGCCCATTGTGTTAATTGAGCTAGGGAGGAATTGTCTATTTACAAATATGAAAAGGTCAACCAGCGTTTAGAGCTGATTTGCCACTTCATGAACGCCACTCGGCGACTGCTGTTAGCACACCAGTGCGAAGTGGTGAAGCCCAGCCCTCTCACTAGTGCAGAGCAGTGAAACCTGACAGAATGCACGATTCCGAACTCCAGGCAAAATGAAACTAGCATGGAAGCAGTGTAACCGAATGAACAAACGCAACTAGACATGACTGCTGTACTTGCATGCGTCGTACAAAGGGGTGGAAAGACGAAACAAGCTGTTACAGATACCTAAATTCCTTTTGAGCCTTTTTCAGGGTTGTGCCTGCTTGGGGGAGATGCACAGACAGAGGACAGGGTGTCTGCCGACCTGCAAGACCGGGAATCGTCGAGGAATTATTACCTTAATCGGCATCGATCGGTCAGCAAAACTGAGGTTTCCTTCATCTGAGCGACAGAAAAAGAAACGCGCGTTGTACGACGCATCTTGTAGGCAACTCGGCCCTCACGCTGATGCAAATCTCCACTTGGGAACTGCTTCTGCCACTCGTGCAAGAATGTCTCGAAGTTCGAACCGGGGAAACCATCGGATATTATCGGTGATTTCACATAAAACTGCACTTCAGACGTGTTGCCTTCTTAGGAGTTGGTCGGGAGTCGTTACAAAGTAGTTGGGGAAAACCTGGAGAAGTTGAAATTTGAAACCATCGCAAAGCGGCTTAAAAGAGGGGGAGGGGAAGGGTGGAGTTACAGAAATAAGGTGACTGCAGCCGAACAAGCCGGCACATTGCTTTAGGTGGCAGTTTTGGGACGCAACAGCCGAGAAGGCAAATGCAACAAACAGGAAATTCACACACATATCTCTATGGGTGTGCAACAGGATCGGTGGTCACAAGCGTAACAGCCAGGAAAATGCAGCAGCCTAGAAAGTATTGACAAAGTTCTGCTTGTAGCAGATCTGAGCCTAACTATGTACCGTAAAAGCCGGTAAGGGCGCCCACCCAAAATGAAGAGATAATTCGTGAAAAGCATGAGGTGGGCAATCACGAATATTTAGCCAGAAAACGGGATGGGCAATCTCTTGGGGGAGGGCACCCTTACGGGATTTTGTGGTATGAGCCAAACACACCCTAATATATGTGCATTACTGTTTACGAGGTTTGTGGGCGTTTGCGTTGCTTTGTGGCATCCCTGCCTAAACCAGGTCTTGGCTGCCATTTAAGGCATGGGTGCATCTCCAGCATGTTACGGCATGATTGAACGAGGTTGTTAGGTGTTTGAAAGACTCAATTACAGGTATTAAGGAGATTACTTTTCAGGGTTTATGCGGTATATACTGAAAGCACAAAGCCCTCCATTCAGTCCAATCGGTCATTTTTATTTACTTTTGAATCGTGATAAAACACTGCAAAACATATCTGGATCCGTATCCTATTTGGCTAGTAGCCTTTGATCCATTCAGTAACAAATGTGGTCATGAACACGGGGTTTTGCATCACGCTTGTGCCGAACATATAGGCGTAGATGCTGATGTATTACTCACTTCTCGTATTCATATAAAACTGCGCAATTGGAATGAATCGTTTTGCTTTCTTTAGTGATGTTGCTTAGAGCTTTCCATATTTCAGTTACCAAACACTGTATCATTTGTTGTCCGTACACATTGCAAGAAGTTGGGACATTGAAAGTGTTTCATGGGATACCTGTTGTGATTCTGCCCAATTGCAAGAATAATATTCATGGTAACGGTGTATTAGTTACTAAAATGTTGCACATTGCGAGTTTTATAACCACAAATTGAGAGGACCTTCGGCAGTTTTTTAAACTACCAAAACTAAACGTGTTTTCAGAAGAACCGGTCCTTTTTCTCTCCCAGCATGCTGTTTATTATCTCAGAATTCAGAAATAGCTATCCGGGAAAAGAGCAGATAAGGGTTATGCCAAAACATACATTCAGATTTTCCCATGCTCTCCAGCGGGGTGTCATCACATGTTGTATGGCTTGCCCGTTGAGTGGGGAGTCTGAAAAGCTTGGTATTTGTCCTTTTCTGTTCTGTTTGGCTGGCTCGAGCATTCATTCATTTCTGTAGAGCCTTTCAGACCAAACTTGAAAATTCAATAACTTTGCAAACAAAAGTTATTGCAACTGGTAATTTTGGCTACTAGTTCAGCTGTGCCTAATACAGTCGAATCTCGTTAATTCATACTCGAGAGGAACCGAACATATGTTTGAATAAAGCCAAATTCGAATTACCGAGAGTTTTCTGCCATAGAGGCACACAGGATGGGACCTGGCATGTTAGTTTGAATTATCCGCAAGTTTGAATTAAAGAGACTCGACTGTAATGTGTTACAGTTAAACCTGGATATAACGAAATTGATAAAAGTTTGCAATAATTTGTTTTATGGAGGATTTTGTTACATGCAGTTTTCGCAGAAAAACTCGTAAAGGACACGTGGGAAGAAAGCGAAAATTAAAATCCACGTGGGCTAACTCACTATGTCATTTATTTAGTAGAAAAGAAGTTGATAAGCTTTGGCTTGTGTCTTTCGCGCGAGCGAAGGCAGCACGCAGCGCTCGAAGGACACCAAAGCGTTTAGGAGCGCTGTCGTCATCCTAGGAGCCGGCGACCCGGCATAATACATCAATGGCATCCAAGACCTCCCTCACAGTAGGCACCACCGGTGGTTCAGTAGTTTCAGATGATTCGCCATTGTCATTGACGTCTCGTATGCTCTCGACCACGGCTTGGTCCGATACTTCCTCCGTAGACACGGCACAGTTGTCCGCGTATAAGAAGTCACTCAGCTGGACACCGTCAGGAACCCCTCCGGCTCGGCACAGCGCACTCCAATCTTCAGCGAGATCGGAGGCGCTTGACGGCTCCTCTTCACCGTCATCGGTCGTGACATGCATGTCCTTGACTATCTGTGCATTCCTAAAGCAATTGACGATGGTCTGCGTTTTTACTTCTTGCCAAGACGCCGTAAGCATCTCAATTGCTCGGAAGATGTCAGTCGTAGTCTCCCGGTGGAGGTGGATGTTCAGGAACAGTTGCGCAATCAGCCAACGTCGGTAGGCGCACTTTACGCTGTTGATAATACCTTTGTCAAGGGGCTGAATCAATGACGTGCAGTTGGCCGAAAAATACTGCAGCTCAATGTTCGATAACATGAGGCCTTCCACATGGTGTGCTGAATAGTTGTCTAAAAATAAACCCACCCGGCGGCCCTGCTTCCTCACCGCTTCGTTGAACTCGTTTAGCCACTCACGAAAAATGTCCCGCGTCATCCACGTTTCGAGTTCGCCACATACTTCACAGGCATTCTTTTCGTTCCTTTAAAGCACCTGGGCCGGGCACTCCTTCCAATAACGAGCAGCACGCGCTTGTCAGATCCGTCACTGTTCGTGCAAAGCAAAACCGTCACCCGGAGCTTGCTTTGTTTGCCTCCATGACAGCGATCTCCTTCTAACGTGAGCGTGCGGCTTGGAAACATCTGGAAAAAGAGCGCAGTCTCATCAGCGTTGTACAGATCAGCCGCTTCGTAACAATCCAAGATCTTCGGTAGCTCGTTATTCACCCAGGAAGAAGCACCATCTCGGTCCGCGGATGCAGATTCTCCACTGATAACTTTCCCGACAACTCCGTGTCGACTTTTAAATCCTTGTAACCAGCCATTACTTGCCGTGAAATCATCGTGGCCTAAAATGCGCGCATAATCCCTTGCTTTTTGCTGCAGTACTGCACCACTAATAGGAACGTTTTGTGCACGCATGTCTAGGAACCACGTGAATACCGCTTTGTCCACGTCTGCGTAGGTTGACGACTTCAGCGTTTTCTTCTTGGAGCTTGTGCCGGCTTTCATTGCATTCCGGATTGCGTCTTTGAGCGCAAAATTGTTGACAAGGAGCTTGCTGGGATGCCAAAACAGGCTGCAACGTCTTTTTTTCTTTCACCCTCAGAGACCGCATCCAGGATAGCGGCTTTGTCTTCAAGAGACAAAACTTTCCGTTTCTTAGTAGCGGAGCTCATGCTTCAGGCAGCACGTTGATGGAACGATGCTGTGACTCACTGGATGACTTCACTTGTCCCCGGGAAAAAAATATTCAAAAGATCCCTAGATTCCCTAGATCGATCGTACTGTCGCCTGGTGGCCTGGTGTCGAACTGCGACAGTGGCGAGCAACACGACTGTCGGCGTCAACTTTCGGGACCGCTGGTTTTCGCTTGTAGCTGTTTGTTTTGTGTTCATCTCTGCCCAGAGTTTGCTACGTCTCGTGAGTCGCAGCTTCTTCGCGGGAGTTTCTGTGGGACGGCGAGACATTTGCGGACATGTCTCTGGCTGATGTGTGCTCGTGAAACAACGGTCAAATCGGACACTGTCGGCTGCTCCTCGTGTCCCTAAGTAGTGTCGCGTCGCAAAATTGTGGCAAGTAAAGTTGGGGTTTTATTCGTGGTGGCTTTTGTGTAGCGACGTCAAAAGGCTACTGACACCCCCAGCTGCACGAGAGGCTGGGGTCTGGCGGCGCCCGGAAAGCGCAACGGCGTGCCTCTGCCGTGCCCGCTTGCTGCCATAACCGATGTCTTTTGGTCGGCTGCTCGCCTTTGGTGGCAATTGGAAAAGAATATATCTGCATTTTAGGTAACTCGGGTATAGACGCTTTACACACGCGCCAAATTGAGCCGCCATAGCCGACTTTCTCTTGTCTTACCAAGATACCAAGCCACTGAAACGGACTTTTCCGAGCCTCCACACAGGCCTATGCTGGGGAGAAGGACGTAGTAGCCCCTAAAGTGGCAATAACCTGCCCTGCTGTGGTAAGACTGAAGTGCAGCGAACGGAATAAGAGGAAACAAAAACTGAAGGGCGGTTATGGCAGCGCCCATGCACAGCTGCTGTAAAGCGTCTATAGCACTGATAAAAAAAAATGGAAATTTCGGCGGAGCGGGTTCGTAAATCAAGGTTATCCATCGCGAGAGCTTCTTTACATGGAGTTCACAAATACAAGCGCTTCTATGAAGATCGTGCCTAGGAATCAAAAAGTTTGTTAAATAGAGGATTTCGTTGTATACAGGTTCGTTACATCCAGGTTTAACTGTAGACCTATTTTGAGGCAACTCGGCGACTATGAAAAAGCATTATTTGTTGGCTTTGAAACAATGAAGCCGTATCACAATCAGCTGCAGTCTTGGTACTCCTTCCTGTTGTCGCACTGCATCAGGGTCCCCTACTGCACCCTGATCAGCCAGCACCTGAGCCAGCTGGCCACCAAGTTCCCCACGACCAAGTTCCTCAAGAGCGTGGCGACCAACTGCATACCCAACTACCCCGACCGCAACGTGCCCACCATCTTCGTGTACCGTGACGGTCAGCTCTGCAGCAGTTCGTGGGACCCGACGTCTTTGGGGGCATGAAGCTCAAGGTGGACGGTGGGTTCCCTTTGCTAATGTTTCAAGACAAACCTTTTTGTGCGGGTCTGGCCTCGGCCTTGAATAGGGAAAAGGTATAAGAAAGACAGGTGAACAGGTTACCATGGTTACAGGGGTGGAAGCGCTGCGCCAATTGCGCCACCCTGCGCCAATTCACTTCCCTGCGCCAGCCTGCTCCAAAACGCCAATTTCAGCTTTTTTTTTCTTTTTTTTTTGTGTTTTCTTTAAATTTAGCGGAAAACGGTCGGCCACTGGCCACCATGTGGTGTGTACTTTTGTTTAGGCGTCAGTGCGGGTGACTCGTACCAACTCGACTGGGGCTCCGAACCACGTGTAACCGCAGAGCGAGGCGTCGATTTTAGTTCATCGAGAGTGAGATGTCGATTTTGACTACAAAGAGCTTGATATACGAACACATCGGTTTGGTTTCGGGCATAGTTGGTTGGCGCGGTTGGAGCGCGCATGCAGTTGCCCGTGGTCCCGATTTGCCGTGATCGTGGGAGTTGGTGCCTCGGCACCGGTGGACTACCTCGGCCATCAACATGAGCAGAAGTGGTCTTTACTAGCTTTACCTGTTATTTGGTAGCGTACCATATTTTGACGCTTAGCCGTTAAGAAACACGTACTATGTTAGTTACGTTTGTTTTTCTTTGCGAACGCAGTTAAGAAACACGCGCTATGTTAGTTTCGTTTGTTTTTCTTTGCGAGCGCATGCACATGCGTCAACATCAGTAAAAATAAATGGTCTTTACTAGTTACACCTGTTATTTGGTAGCGTACCATATTTGGACGCTTAGCCGTGAAGAATCGCGAGCACAGGCACATGCGTTCTCGAGCTCAATTGGTCTTGTCAAAACGAAACCAAAACCATCATTGTGTGCGCGAATGTGCACGCTGTCGTGTGTTGTCTCCCGCCGTCAGACCACTGGCGAAGACAATACCCGCGATCTTAAGCGAGTTGGTTAATTGGCAGTGCTACACACTTTTTTGTTTCTTTCCTTTAGCGTGGAGGAGTGGGGGTTACATCAGAAATGCCGTACAACACTCCCGCGCTGCCGATTCCTGTCGTGAACGCACCTTAACTTGCTTAACTTGCATCTGAATTTTTGTCAAATGTCAGTAGCCTTGTATTTTGTTACTAAACTTGATATAGGGCTTTTTAAGCAGTGATTGAACATGTGTATTCTTTATTAAACAAAAACTGTAGTCAGCGAAGGTAGTTTATCTGACATCTTGCAGTGGTTTAGTTTTCTGGATACATGTTTACAATTGGTCTATTAAATAGACGGTTTTGTACTGGCGTGGCTCAAGTTGTGCTTTTATTGTCGGGGCCTCCCATATAAAGTCTATCATGACTCTGCCTGCTGCCGGAATGGTTCTCAAAGCCTTTCCTTTGCATAAATTGCCAATATTCCATATTTCAATGGAATAGAAATAGAAAGGTATGTATGTATGTTGCTTGAAAATTATTCTGGGATGTGCAGGCATAAATTTTTGCTACATTTTCACATTTAGCAACAACAAATCACTTTTAGACACCTGTTTGACCTCCGTGACCTGCTCCAAAACCTACTTCTACGGCTACAAAACTTACTTTTGCTGCTCCCGAGCTGCTCTAAAGCGAGCCTTTTACTGCTCCAAAACTGCTCCAAAGAGGGACTTTTGCTGCTCCCAGCCCTGCTACAAAAGGCTCTAGCCCGCTTCCACCCCTGTGGTTATCACAGCCGTGCGACTCAGCCGTCCGCAAAGCGTGTTTCACATGCTGCAATTCCGTGGCCAAACCACTGCCACTAGAGCGTTTTCTACCGCTGCAACAACCTATGTTGCTCGCAGCGAGCGGATGCACCCAGCGGGTTACGGCAGCTGCGCAGTAACAACCTTGCCGCTTCATATACACTAACTCATGTTTACAAACAAACCGGAGCGCCCCTAGTGGACGCCACCGGCGCTGCGCATGCGCGATGGAGTGTGGGCAAGAAGCTCGCCGTCGCCCATAAACAAACCATTGAAATGCGATGTTGTCGGCGTCGGTGTGAGTCCCCCTGCCCTTTTTCGCGTTCGAATTGTTGATTCTACGTCTTCCTGGCAATGCCTGACTACTTGAGCGGCCTCAGCGAAATTACCGAGGCTCGTTACACCGCAAAACTTCGCGTGAATAATGTGACATGCGGCGATTCATTCCGCGTGGACGCCGCAGAATGGACGCTAAAGCCTGATTCGCATGATGAGATTTCGCTCGCAATTTTCAGTCGCGACGTCGCTCAGGCTGCAAAGGCGTGAACCGTAGCTGAGACATGGTCGACGTCGATACTGAAAATCGCGAGCAGAATCGTACCAAGTGAATCAGGCATAACAAGTCGGTGATGGCCACTGGTAACAATGATCAACGTCTCCTTGTATCTACTGTTTACATCGAGCCTGCTTACCAACCTTCAAACTTAAGTCTTTTGAGGCCTGCACTTACTTCTTATCGCAAGTACCAGGCCAACATTTGGTCTACGGGTCGGTGTCGTCTAAAAGAGCAGACGACAAGCAGAAACGTTTGAAAGAGCAGACGACATTTCAAACGATCAGGCGGCTGTTCGAACTTGAAGACGCATTGAACGCAGTCCGCAGGTGGTCCGTACAACTTGACGGTTTTCCTGCGTTCATGTTGGAACAAAACAAATAAATCTGATGACCACAAGTATCCGTGAATTCAACCCAAAGTGCTTCCCGCCCAAGCAATCGTGGTCCGACGGCGTCTGGTTTTCCATTTTCACGGCACATATCCACGTTTTCGGACGAACCGAGCACATGAAAACTGATCTTCAAACTTTTCTCGACTCTTTTGGTGCAGCCCCAGTCGCAGTGTTTTGACAAGAAGGCAGGTTTTTGTCAGGATCCTTTCAAAACAATGCAGGAATACACGTCTCACATGGGGCTTCCGCCCACAGCCCCAGACCGGAAGTGCGCCCGACGCGCCACCACTGCGCCGTGACGTAACAGAGATGAGTTTGTGTATAGCGTTTCTTTTGTTTTCTTTTATTTCATTGATTCTGAACGGGCATATTAGATGCCAAAAAATCTATCTTTGTGTGCATTTGCTTAGCGTTTATTTTGAAATGTGTTGCCTCAGACGCACTCGAATTGTTCCCGAAGGATTGCAAATGCGTACACGCTGCGATGCAAAAGGGAAGACGAAAGAGGGAATTGACCTTGCAAAGACTCTTCGCGGAACCCAGACACACGGGCTAAACCCCTTCGAGGCTGAACGTGCCGCTGAAATGGGAAATTGGCCCGCCAAAAAGAACCCAGCGTGAGAAACCCGATCGTTCATATACTTTCTCCACGTATCGTCTTCTGACTGATTCTCGAGTCTTTTTGTTGCCAAACTCGGCTGATTCTCAAAGTCTTCGGATATACCGCTCTTTGCCGACTGATCACTCGGGGTCCGCTCCTGGTCCGCTTTACCTCGGCTCGACCCCAATGCTGTCACAATCGTCCTTCTCGTCTTGCTTTCTCTTTTTTATTTTCGCCCTTCTTCTCCTTCCTCTTCTACACAAATCTCTCGCCTCTGTATTCCTTTGTAGTTGTTTCTTTCTGTCTACCTCGCATTCACCTCACACTTCTAACACCACATTCTGTATCCTCATCTGTGGTCCCTCGATTTCTGCCCGGTGACGTCACAGAATGTCACTTAGTTGCCTTGTGCGATCCTAGCAGCAACACGGCAGCAGAGGGGGATGCAGCGGACACCCATTCCGTCGGGGGCTGCTCTCCAGCCTCACGGTCTGCGGAAAGTTTGGCAGCCAGAAGTTGGGATATCACGACGACGGCGGCACTTCCGTTTGCCATGTCTTTTTTTTTCTTGTCGGCACTTCTACGACTGGCGGCCAGGATCGCAACGTCCCATGGCATGACGCGTAACTTGTCGCCATTTTCGCGAGCACTTTTGATGCGTGGATCTTGCGGGGCGCTAGACTCATCCGTTGAATACGCGCATTGCAGGCACCATACTCGCGGGTCTCCTCGGTGGCTCCGATGCTTTTCTGTTGATCAGTAATGCGTTCTACGGCAAAATGACACTCAAACAAACTCCAGTGTAACACACCATTTGAATCAACACATTTTTTGTAAAATTCCCTAACAGAACTTTATTGTGTTCGATGCATTCAATGGAGTGAGCCTTCACTTTCAGCAAACTTTTTTTCTTAGGTCTCTCGATGCTTGTTCAAGTGGTGCCTCACTGTTTTGATACACTGTTAGCGGTCACGAGCAATTGCCAGTTTTTATATGTTTTTACCTGTAAAACTGTACAACTGCCACAGAAACTGTTAGCACGACAGAAGGTCCTCATTGAGTACAGTAACCTAAGTGGTAAAGTTTACTGCCCATCGGTACTCCGGGTAAAACGCAGAAAAGGGCCAATCTCTACGTTTGTGCCAACTCTGTCATGAATGTATGTGTGAACACAAAGATCTCTGGCACGCAAGCACGTACCTAAGAAGAACTTCCACTATTTCAGAACACACAGCTATACACCATCTCATCTGTTCTGTACAGCATTCTGGGAAGTACTCTCACAGGCATGTGGCTTTGCCATGTGGCCGCTCTTGCACGAGGGCCCATGCAAAGAAAGCAGTCCGCGAGCCGTGCCCTTGCACCCGTCCTTCCCGCAACCCCACACAAACCTGATTAGACGACGTATTGTGCCACGCCTCACTCTACAGATGCATGCCCAATCACTGCAGACCTCGCATCTCGCGTCTGTCTGGTAGCTTCCGCATCTTTAGTCGGTAGAGGTAATTTTTCAATACCCAGTGTTCCCTTCACAGTGTGGGTATGCTTAGACGGCCGGAACCTAATCAGCCCCAATGGGCGTCTGGCGTCTTAGCCGTAGATGAAAAATCTAGACAGTGCAGTACCATTGCTAGACTGGGGTCTTCAACGTGTATCACGCAGTAGTAAGACGCTCGTTCATATCGAAACAGGCAGGGGTGGGATTGTGATTTTTAAGGAGTTCACACAATATTTTTTATTTTAACAACTAAGTAGAGTATGGTGAAAAAGGACACATCAAAATGCAACCCATTAGTTACTCTTTACGAGGAAATAACATTTGGATTCATGAACCGAAGAGTTTTCAAACGTTTAATTTCTGAACCTGAAATTTGCATAAACAAAGCTTACAAATATTGAAACATGTGTAATTATATAAAAGCGTACCATGAATAAAAAAATATTGGAATATACAAAGTGTGCCTGATACTCATAGCTGTCAGTCCTGTAAGTTGAAAATCACTGTAGCTAGACCTGGGCTTCTTTGCTTTCTCATCAAGTTATGCTTCGCTTGTGCCAGTCCATGAGGCAGTTGTGAGAGGTTGTGAAGCAGAGGTACACCTGGCATGTACTAGAAAGCACATACATTTTGTGTTCGATCTTGGTGTCTTCATAGCACTTCTTGCAGTTTCTTCGCGCCTTCATTTTTTCTTGGCTTGTGGAACAGGTAGTCGGGGCGGGGGAGGAGCGAAGACTCGCTCCACGTCATACAGTCTAAAGAGCTGCTGAGCCGGTTCCTTTCTGAAAGCCAACTGGTTTAACCGAGGACCCTGAGCCAACTCTGGAATGTCCGGGTGTTCTCTGCAATGCGCTCGGAAAAGAATAAAACTGTTCACGCTTGCGATGTCTATGCAGTGAAAAAACGAGGATTTCCACCATTGCACGCATTTCATGAGCACGTAGTAGGACCCATTGAGTTGGTCACTCCTGTCCACACCGAGCATCCCAGCATTGTAGTCATGGATCAGCAGGGGCTTCTTGACGTTTCTCCTTGGTCCACGTGTCTCCTCTTCTCTCACTTTGCAGAGCAGGAATGTGCTTGTTGGCTGTGTGGATGGTGCTCATCATGTTCAGCACATGTCCTTCCACTGGAGGTAAAGGAGGTTATGGTCATGCAGCCAATGAATGTCTCCCCGTTGAGCTTGTTTTTCCCACCTTGTGTCTTTGAGCTTTACTGGGAAGCCACGGCGACCTTTGTGTGCTGTTCCACAGGCCAGTGTTTTGCGGTCGACGAGGTGGACAAAAAGGTGCAAAGATGTATAAAAATTGTCCCTAAAAGCTTTGTACCCTCGATCGAGGTACTCGGCACAGAGCTCACCAACGACATCAAAAGCCAAGCCACGTGGCCCTGGCCTCTCGCTCCTACCAATGTACACAAAGAATTGAACCGTGTATCCCGTCTGGGAGCCAGCCAATACCCAGAGCTTATAGACCCACTTCGTCCCCCTGTCCCAGAGGTACTGTCTAATTCCGGAGCGGGTTTTGGACTTCATTATTCTTTCATCCACGGACAGGTCTCGGTCTGGCTGGATATATTCTTGTGTTGTTTGGTTGGTGTGCTGAAGCAGCCAAGATACCTTCCGGAGCTTGCCTTTTGACACTATCATTATCCGGGTCAGAAACGTGCAACATCCCAAGTAGCGAAGAAAAACCTGTCCTAGACATCATCCTTGGTGAAAGAAGACCTTTGTAGAGGGTCCCCCTGTACTCCAATAAAGATGCAGCCGAGGAACCTCTACGATACCCATGTAAATAAGCAGTCCAATGAAGTGCAACATCTCAGCGGGCGTGACCTTCGCTCAAGAGCCGTCTGGTCGAGCATACATAGGTTTTTACTAACTATTCACCAAGCATATTTATTTGTGTTCTGCCAGAACCTTTCAATGACCTCGGCAGTGAAGACAAAAACACCGTCTTCCCGAGGGGAACCATGGGGTGATGCGGAGCATCGTGTTGGTTCCGAGGAAAGAGTCAGTTGCGTGCTGACGCCAAGAGATGCGTCGCCACCGACTGCCCTAGCGTTGCCCCCTACGCGAGCCTTCGTCTCGGCTCGCGGCAGAGAAACTTAGGAACGCCCGCCTCTCGCCGTTTATTTTTTTTTCACACTTGAAGGAGAGGAGACTAAAGGAGGAGAGTTGCGCGTGCGCGCGGTGTGAGTAGAAGCGAACGCACGCGCAGTGCACGCAGCTGGTAGAGAGAGAGGGAAGGAGGAGAGTTGCGCGTGCATAGTGTGAGTGTGGACTACAAGGCCGCGGGACATAGACCTCGAGCAAGAGATGCTCCGCATCTAAAAGAGAAAAAGTAAAACACCCTCATGAATCTCTGCGGGCTGCTACGAAGCGTGATACCGAAATCCACGCCAGTTTGTTGTCTTGGTGAAAACGTCACTCGATGCTGGAGGAAGAACATTGCGTCCGTAGGTTGTCAAGACCGTAAGCGAATAAAATAAAGCACTGTCAACACTTGGGCACCGGCGTCAGGACCTATCAGAAAGCTAGAACGATGATCACCTCCGAGCGCCTGTTGATGGGCTAGGTCTATTCGACGAGGTGTCACCGTCGCAGCTAAAACCAGAGGATGCAACATCACCCTCTGACCCCTCACTACTTGCCTCATCCCAAAATTCCGCAGCCTATGCAGCTGAATCGTGCGACTTACGGCGTCTTTTTGGAGGTGTCTGACGTGTGCACGTGGCCATTTTTTACTAGATTTGGTTCCGTTTCTCGCCAGTGATTTATTGCTGATAATGTGCCATCTCACATAAAAAAGAAAACCTACACAGAAACCGAAACTATAGTTCTTCAGATCTCCCCACGATGGCGCAACATGTTCCAGCGCGCCAATTTTAAACTTTAGCAGCGCGTTTAAACTATCGATCACACGTATCATTCATTTTTGCACTGATTCAGTGCTTAGAGACTGTGTACGTATCGGAGAATTCTAAACCACAAACTAAAGCACAAAGTAAACGAATCGTACAAGCAGGGTGTCTGAACTTTTGAGTTCAGACATTAGGAAGGCACGTCTGCCACATGCTTTTGTACCGTGGCTACAGTTTGCTGTGGCACTTGAGCCACTAGCGTCAATCTTCACCACCTGCCAGCAGCGAGCACGCGTCGAGCTTCACCATTTTGCACAGGAAAGATAGGAGCAGTGGCTGCTATCACTCCTGTGCCTTGGTTAGCGCAATAGGTTCAGAAATTAAAGACAGTACTATTACAGGTCTAACTTCTTTGGTCTTGGTCGTAGGTTGATCCCTAATCTTAGAAAAAGCTGTGCTAAGAAAGAGGGAAAGAACTCTGGGTCTATATATCAATAAATATGGCAGTCGCGGTGGCTGCGTGCCGCTGTCAATTGAGAAAGGTGCAGGCTTTGGCTTAACTATGGCTCCAGTGCCGCTGAAGAGCAGCGTCACTTTTATAACGCTAGTATAGGCTGTCGTAATATTTATGGATGGTTGTTTTCGCGCTGCGTGATATTAGAGTCATCAGTTTTGAGTTTGGTAGGTTAATTAAACTTGGGGGACGCATTTTTATTGATAGACGTACAGTCTAAGCTCGTTATAACAGACTCCTGGATTTTGACCAAGATTTTGGTCTGTTGTAAAAGGAGTATGTTGTATGCAGATATGAAGTTGAGTCAATGGTGCATAAAAGAAAACCAACCAAACTTCACAAATCGGTGTGTTATATCCAAATGTCTGTTATAATGAGCTTAGACTGTATTAGCGTCAGTATGCTGGTTTTTTCTGATATCTTACAAAAATTATATTTCCAGACTAAATATGCTGCCAAGTGTAAAATTGGGAGGAGAAGAAAGGCTTTATATTAACTGAAGTATTGCGCTTATGATTTGTTTTTCAACCATTCTTTTAATACTCGTAAATGGAGCCCACTTTGACCAGAGCCTTATTTTTAAAAAGAATGTGCCATGTTCCTTTTGCACCCTAAGCTATTCTTATTACTAATGGTAATGAGCAGTATGCTTTAGTGTCAAGGAGGAATCCCTCGACCATCATCGAAGATGAACTCGTTTAGCGATGCAACCGCTTTTTCATTTTCAATGATGTCTGATGTTTGCATCTGCTCCAAAAGCATCAGTGACTGCTTCAGGCCAATATCTTGCTTGCTACAGAACCTGCTACAAAAGGTCAAATTCCGCTTCCGTCACCGTGGTAGGCTTCTGCGAATTTTCGGAACTCTCGATTATAACCGCAAATGACATACTATTCTATTAAACCTCTCCCTCAAACACCGACGGCACTCGGAATTTTCGCAATATCTTCTAGGTTCGTAGTCTGCCCTGGCGGACAAGTTAGCTTTGTTCAGTACACTTCTCACTGCACTCTTGTGTTGTGCAGTGAAGCGACAACCGCAGAGTTATGCACAGGTACGGGCCAGCCCGCGCTTCACGGTTGCATTCATGAGAGCCACGGGCTGGGCACGGACCTTGCATTGAAGCCTACAAGGCGGGCTGAGGCAAGCCAAATTGGAAGTTACTCTTTTTTTAATGCGAATAGCATTCTTTGGCTACTTCACGCACTTTTCGTCTATGTATCTATCTGGCTATCTAACCTCTTACGCCGCGGGTCGATAAATAAATAAAAAAGACCGGCGCCAGCTGGGATTCGAACCGTTGACCCTTTGATCAGCAGGCAGACGCGCTAACCACAGAGCTATGAAGGCAGTCATTTCAACGCACTTCTAAACGGTTGTTTATATCTTTAGCCATAGGACGCGCTACAGCGCTGTCACAGCTGCCGGTCGCGCGCGTTCCATGCACGAGGGCTCATTCCGCTCTCGTGAGGCTGAGCACGGCCGCTAGCTCACCCTCTCCCGCGCTCGGGAGAGGGTGATGTAGCGGCCGTGCTCAGCCTCACGAGAGCGGAATGAGCCCTCGTGCATGGAACGCGCGCGCACCGGTAGCTGTGACAGCGCTGTAAAGCGCGTCCTATGGTAAAGATATAAACAACCGTTTAGAGTACCGTTGGTTGAGACTAGCTGAGACGCCAGAAAGTCTGGTCGGTACCATTTTGAGTGTTTGTGCGTATGGCGCGTGCTTTGCTCGCCTTCCTAAGTGACACAAACGCACGTGCTGGGCTGCGGAGATCGTGCGCAGGGCTGTGAAAGTGTCAACAAATTTAGAATCGCCTCAAGAGTGGGCTGGCGTATCTAGAGTGTGCCGGCCACCTGACGAACGCGCATAACTCCGCACCGTTTGATGCTATTCGCATTAACGTAGATAATCATTCCCAAAGGATGGGTTCTGCTGATTTTTTTTCTTTAGCAGCAAAGCTTTTTTTTTTTTTTTTTTTTTGAGGGGTTGCGGGAGGGATTATATTGGGGGAGACCCAAATGCTGAAAAGCATGTGTGTGTGTTTGTATATGTTTTTGTACAGTTCGGTGCATGTGCAGCGAATGCTGTTCCAGAGCACTAGCAGCGCGGCAGTCGTTTTTGTCACTGGAGAATATCAAGACCAACAAATGGTGCAAAAAAGCGGAGTATGCATTGGATCTCGGGTGGCGCCGCAGCTATGTGATTTGTACCTGGCGGCATGCGGCAAGATCATCGAAAACAACCTGAAACATACAAGCGTCAAGGCGATTTTCCGTTATGTGGACGACTTCTTAATACTAAGTGCCACGGAGGTAGATGACCAGATAAACGGATCCAGAAATACAGTTCTTGGATGCTTCCAAGAAAGTTGCCCTGACTTGGTTTTCACTTATGAATCACCTGTCGACAAAAATATAAAATTTCTAGATCTCACTCTGATCTTTCAATCAAGGACACGTGTGCTGGAGGTACGAACCCCGGTCAGCAAAAGGATTTCTGCCGTTCACATCTGGACACTCAAGAACCATCAAGAGAAGTGTCGCAAGCACGGCTCTAATCTCTGCCCTACACAAATCGTGTGAACATCAAATAGGGCAAAGTTTTCGAAAAACAGATGTGCCGCCTACGAGATTCGGGATATCCAACTAGTCTCATGGTACCAGTCTGTGAGAACATCTGCAAAAACTTGAAGCATACAAGGCAGGAGAACGGAAACGCAGACAAAACTCGAAGGAAGATCGTGGTGCTACCTTACATTCATGGAATTACGCACAAATTGAAAAAGATTGCCGCAAGAAATGACGTTCAAGTAGTATGCTCCGCGCCCAACAAAGCCTACTCTATGTGCAGTGAAGTGAACCGAAGAAGAAAGAAAAAATCCTGCAACACGGCCCACAGAACGCAGTATCTCCCATGCACAACAGGAGTGGTGTACCACATTCCCCTTTCTTGCGGGAAATGCTACATCGGCCAAACGGGCCGATGTATCAACGACAGAGCCCGCGAGCATGCAGCGTCTCTAAAGGGAACAGCGGCAGGACATCTGGCAGCTCATTGGAGGACATGCCAGTGCAGTGTAGCTTTTAACAGCACCACCATTCTTGCCAGAAACAACAATCCTCATGCACGCGAAATGCTCGAGGCGCTCGCCATCGAGGAGCACGCGAAGGATTGCGTCAGCACCCCATCAATCACCGTTCACAAAAAAGAAAGACAATACCTACGAAATGTCACGCCCCAAACAACAACAGCACGAGCTTGTGGCGGGTTAGTTTAAAAAACAATAATTTTTAGGGAATTCTGTGTAAATGCTTTGTATATTTTTGTATAAGTGTAAATATCGGGAGTGATCTTTATTAGTGGAATAGGGTAATTTATATAATAGGTTTATCGTGCTCTACTTGGGACTCTAAATGAAGGAGCAAACGCGCAAGGAAGAAGTTTACACTAAAACATCGTTGGTAGTCAGCTGTGTGTCCTATCCTGTCCTTTCTTTCTTCGTGTTCTAGTTTAATTCTAAAGTTCAAGCTGATATATTTACAAGTATGTACCAACAAGCTCAACTCTTAACCGTTATGCAAAGCTCATAGTTGCAGTAAAAATTTCTGAGTAAAACTATGGCTATTATTTATGATAGACTGCAATATTCTGGCAATATCTTTTTCAAATTTGAGATTTTGCGAGGGTACACATAAACATTTGTATGAACTGCTCTATAGGTTTATATTTATTTCAACTCTTTTTTTTTTTAGTTGTCACCTTTATATTGGTTTTATTTGTTCGAGGAACTGTCACATAGAATAAATTAAAACTAAATTAGGTGAAGCAGTGGAAGGAAGCTTGGGCATAACCTTAACGAGTTTGACTGGATTGTTTTAAGAAGGCATACTTATCGTCCACATGTTGATATTTGGTTATCATGAAGTTCTACATACAAAATGTCATTTATGTTCATAATTCAATGACAAAAGGTTTTTTTTAATCCAAATTAAGAATTCAGCTTTATAACAACATTTAGAACTTGAATGAACCATCAATTTGAGTGCTCAAGATTATTCCAAGATTATTTCAGTGGAATACACTATTTGGTTTACATTGTATTTCACACCTAAAATAACAATTCACAGCAGTCCAAACTGTCCTTCATCAATCGGCATCTTGTTGCCATGCCTAGTGCTTCTATGTGTAACTATACAGCTAGTTCCTGTGTTTGAGGGAATCAAACCTAGCATGCAGTTCTGATGCTAACAAAAGGTTGCATAGAAGTATGAGACTAAAGTAGGCAGGTTGTTTAGTTGGATAGGTCAACACACAAATCTTAACATACAGGGTATTTCGCGAATGCGGGCCAAATCAATCCTGCAAAACCTATGCGTTACACGGAAAAAATGTTGATGCTGTAGTGGTCTAAGCCAAAGGGCCCATTAAAGAAAATTTTTAGTGTTCAATATAATTAGGTAACTAATTTTACTAATTCAAATTTTAATTAATAACTTTAAAGGTACGGTTTCAATTAAGAACTTGATGCTAATCATCGAAAACTGCTAAATCCACCCGCGTTAGTGATATAAGCATACTTGGGTAGTAATTCAATTACAGTAATTGAATTAATGTAGTTGAATTACCTTTGTTGTAATTATAATTGATTACTTTCAGCTAAAAGGAGTTGTAACTGTAATTTAATTAGTTTCTAGCATCAGTAATTGCAAACTTTCAGGCACAATTGCAATTACTTTTGTGAGACTTTGTTGTGCCGACGGAACCTCTCTGAAAGCCTCAACGCTCGCACAGGCGGCCTAGCGCTCAGCGACACACTCACACACATAGGCACACACTCACACACGTACAACAAAAATAGGTTAGCGTTGTTTGTTGTTTTGTTGCTTACACTGCGGGCTGAGAGGCTACCTCTCAACAGTTGGCTCCAAATAGCCTACCGTTGAGGCAAGCTCTTTGTAGCCTACCTCAACGGTGCCGTGTGACACTGTCTGCGGTGCAAGCAGAAAACGATAGCGTAAACATGCAAATATATTGAAATAAACAAAATTGAGCTTCAGCTTTCAGCCGACATTGAGGATTTTAATTGTTTACAAAGTTCTGTTTCTTTTTTTACGTCTCCTTTTAGTAGAGTTTGCATTTGTTGTTGTACTTTCAAGTTTTTTTTTGTTTGTTTTACTTTGGATATTATTTGCATAAGTATTTTGGAGACTGACCCCCAACGGTGAATATTGTCACCATTCATTTGGGAGCCTCGATTCGGTTCTTATATATTTCTGAGCCATTATAATTTCAACTCAATGTAAATAATTTACAGTTACATGAAACGCTTGTATCGGAATGTGGGTCATATTAGCGTGTGTAAATTGTAGTTTTATGTTAACACTTAAAATATTCAGGTATTACTAATTGTACGCATTTTGATTTGCCTGGCTAACAAAAGGATGTCAACCCAATTTTACTATATGCGATCTGGCGTCTTCGAGCGTATGAACTAACTTATTCATATTTATTGAAAAGGTGAGAATGTAGGACTTCAATACCCCAAAACTGTCAAGTTCTATCATTAATTTAACAAAATTCACAAAAGGAAAGTACAATATGTGACATTTACACAATAAGCCTTCTCAAACACAGGGGCTAGGAATGAAGAAATGTGTTGCATTCTAAACAACTTGTTTAAAGTTGTATGGCCCAAGTCTGGTTGCTCTCACAAATAAGTAATTGTAAAGTAATGGAATTACATTCCAAAAGTAATTTGTTATTGTAATTATTACTTTTCATATAATTGTGATTATAATTGTAGTTAAACTTCTTTTGGAGCAAAGTAATTGTATATAAATTTCATTTTGCAAGTAATTTACCCATGTATGGATATAAGACACGCAGCATTTTATGGCGTTCCGAAAATATACTAAATCTGGATGGTTTCTAGGTTTCCGTTTCTTATCAGAGCTCATCTCTAAGTCAGCAATCCCGCTCTCCATGGCCAAAACAAACAACATACATGTGCCGTCACGCATCACGCGTAGAAGAGGCTAGATAGGAAAGCCACCGGTCAGCCACACGAGGTTGGCCTTTTTGACGTCTGTGCCAATGCAATGACGCACCTTTCCGTGCGATGTGTGGCGGCGCACGCACGTTGTGCGTTTTGGTTACGGGGGCAGGATTGCCGGCATTGAGGTGCGCTCTGATAGGAAACCGAAACCTAGAAATGCATCCCAATATGGCATTTTTTTGGAACAGCGTAAAATATCATTGTAACGTGCGTGAATTTAGTAGTTTTCTCCGATTCGCATCAAGTTTCTAATTGAAACTGTACCTTTAAAGCTGTTAATTAAAATTTTAATTAGTAAAACTAAATAATTACCCAATTATACTGTTGTTAACGCTAATAAGATAAAACATTAAATTATAACGCTAATAATTTTTCTTAATGGGCCTTTTGGGAACAAAGCGCTATGGCATCAACGTTTTTTTTCTGTGCGACGTGCAGTTTTCGCGGGATCGATTTGGCCCGTGTTTCCAGAAACGCCCTGTATAATATTCATGGTGGTACGAGTAAAAAGGAAGTGTGTGCTTGTGCTCCAAAAGTATTTCTTGCTGCTCCATAATGTACTTGACTGCTCCAAAGGTGCTACAAAATGACCCAGGTCAATCACATCACTGCTGTTATGATACTCTGCTCTGCCAGTGGAGGATGTACAGCTACTCTAACTGACCACACTCTTTGTCCCCTTCCTGCTTCCAGAGTTGGAGTGGATGCTGTCCAAAGTCGGCGCGGTGCAGTCGGATCTGGAAGAGGACCCAAGGCCCAAGACAAGAGACGTGCTTCTAGACTCTCTCAAAGCAGACTACGACGATTTGGCCGACTGGTAGCATTCGTGCTCAGTTCGGCTTAAAGGCGTCAATGTGCCCGTGGTGATCGGTATTTATTTTATATGGTCGAAATAAATTTTAATATTCCCCCTGTTGACAATTGATAAAAAAAAATGGTTTGGTTGCTTCGTGTGGTAGATGCTGGAGGGGTTTGAATTTGCCTTTGATTTCGGCACCTGATTTCTCCGGCGCGGGAGTGGCGACTTGGCTAGTGCTGTAGGATTTTTTTTCGGCTGGGTTAGTAACATACCGTAATATCCCGAGAAATAGCCCACCTAAAATTGAGAGAGAAGTTGGTTGAAATAAGGAGTGGGCTAACTTTTGGTGCGCAATCAAGAAAAGTTCAAAAAATGCTTTTTTTAGATTTGTGTTTCTGTCAAACATGTTATCGCAAGGGGCAATGAAGCAAAGATGACTGTACTTCCCAGTCAGCATTGATTGCTTATATCTTGCCATATGTAACTATACTCCGTTGCAACCTAAGAATGAAGGGTGAGGGTAAGACGGGCCGGGGAGGAGGAAGCAGACGGAACGCTAAAGAGAGAAGGTTTCCCTCTCTTCTCCAGCGTTCCGTCCGCTTCCTCCTCCCCGGCCCGTCTTACCCTCGCCCTCGTTCTTAGGTTGCAACGGGCTATAGATGCATTTACGCCAAAGTAATCATTGATCCTAACAGCATGTGTTTCAGTGTTAAAAAACAAAATAGCAAATCAAGCCAAAAATAGGGGTGGGCTACCTTTCGTGGGCGGGGCATCTCTCGGGATTTTACAGTATGCTCTTATTGCCAGTGGACAAACCTCTTTGCTGTTGTAGATGTTTTCGAGGCAATAGGGGGGGGGGAGGGGGAGGGAAGAGAAGGGGAAGGGGGGACTGTTCTCTCGGCTTGAACCGACACGACGTAAGAAGGGAAATTGCTTTTCGAATACTTTTGGTGTGGTGGTGGTGGTGGTGGTGGTAAAAACTTTAATTGAGTTTGTTCAGTGATGAAGCCCCCCGGGTCAGGTCCCCAAGTCCAAGGCCCCGCAGGCCACCGCTACCCTTCTAGCCCGTTCGAGCAGCGCCGCTGCCGCTCGGGCCGTGAGCTGAGTAGAGCGGCCTCCCAGGAGGTTGTAGTGGGGTTAGGAACGGGCATGACTCCTACCCCGACAGGGGAAGGACATGCCCAAGTACAGTGGTAGAGGGAGGGTTCAGGTGATTGACAGCCCGGGCATACACTCCGGTACCTATCAGGAAAGAATCGATGAAGATGAAGGAGGTTAGGGAAAGAGTGAGTCTGGAGTTTTCTCCATTCGGAGGCCTCCTGCCTGTTAAGGTCCTTGTGGGGTGGGGGGTACTTTTCCGCTGCGAGCGGTAGTACTCGGTGACATGATTGAAGGTTTCTAGGTGCGGTGTCTGTGGTTCGCGTTCCTGCTCGTCCTCGCGGCTAGTGTTGTCCCCAACTGTCATCCCTTCCTATGCAAAGCCCGGATAGTTAATCCTCGGGACAGATTCTGTGATGGACACTTAGTGTTTTTGGTTTTGATTTTAGCATCGCAAATATGAAAAGCTGCTGACGCGTAGGGCTAGTATATGATCGTACCTGTCTTACTCATGAGGGAAACATTGATTTCAGTTTACTCTACGTTTGATATGACATACAGCTGCAGGCTCGGTTTTCCAGCATTCTGTGTAAGCGCATCCCACCCATTGCCACCACGAAGTTTCTCGAGGGCATGCATCTTCGGAAAACTGTCTATGCGCATGAATGTTGGAACATATCCGTAGTGACTATCGGCCATCTTGACACTAACACAGGAACATGAGAACAAACTGAGTTTCGAGAACATCACATGACACAATGGCACATGGCAGGTTGAAATGCACATCTGCATGCTCCCGTGCTCACACCTAGCACACAGCAAAGGTGTCTGAAGTAGAACTGCACTAAATCATGACGTCGTGTGAATTCTCGTTATAGAGTCAGTGTGCCGGTCTGCTACATTCAGGTCTTAATTGGTCATTTTTTGCATGTGCACAACCATAATTGCACAAGAAAAAAGAAACATGCACTACATTTGCCAAATTTAAAGGCTGGGGTATGAATCTAGCACAGAGCATGCTTGTGTGTTTTGGATGTAGTATCTCATACACTATACGAAGACCCCATCTTTTTTTTTTCTTCCGGTTGATTATGAGGGCATTAGGCATTTCAGAATGTGGACATCATGTTTTGATCCGAGATATCCGAGTCACATAGAACTTGTTGACTAAAAGAAGTGGATTGTCACACCGGGACTGCATACTGTGCGCATTTGTCAGTTTATTCATCCTGTGACTTTACTCTCCCGTTTGTTGTCTTCTATGGAACTCGGCTTGTGGGCAACCAACACACAAGTGGAAGGACATTATGTTGTAATAAAACTAGCAGAACCACTACTGAACTTGACATTCTTCATTACACATATGCCTTTGGGTATCGGTTAGATTCAAAAAAATTATCTGGGTGTCAAAGCTTCCATCTTTTTGCTTTTGCCGTTGTTTTGTAACAAGCATAATGGAGCGGCAACTTACGTAAAATTGGCATTAAATGCGTCAATGCTTTCTAAAAACTTAATTTTCTGACTTCTGTCGGACTCAATATGTTGCCCAACTTTTTTCTATCGCTTCTGCATGAATATTCAGAAAATACAGCACAGGAAAACTAGTAGTGACAACTGAAACCGTTGCTCCTGTAAAGGCCTGAGAGGGAGAGAGAGAATGTGATATTCAGGCCGAAATGGTCAGAGCTGGCCGCAGGAGGTTGCAACATCTATATTCTGCCTCCCACCACTAAGTATTCTAGCGTTTGTACTGGTAGGATCAGTTTACAGGTGGTTGAATGATATCTTTGAGGCTTAAAGGGGTACTCCGGCGATTTTTTTAGCTAGCTCAAGTCCTCAAGTAACGATATTTTCTGACTTCCCGGCCTTTACTCCTTCCGGTATGCTATTTAGTATCGCGAAATTCATAATAGTTATTGTGAAATCGGCAAATGAAAATGATGCAAAAACTAACGTTGAAATACTCCCGCACTTTTCAGTGTCGTGACGTCAGTAGCAGGCAGGCTTGCCAGTCGACTCAAGCAGACTAAAAAATAGAATATGCCAATCATTTGTTCCGCGCTGGAGCGCTGGTACTGGAGTCAGCTTCCAAAGAATTCATGTGACACTCACGAAACTGCTTCGAATCAGTTGGGAACAAAATTCTTCCAGTCCAAAGAGTGAACCCCTGCCTTTCACTGACGTAACTGTGTTGTTGTTGCCAGTAGAAACTTTCAGCTTGAGTTACATGGTGAGGACCAAAATTGTAAATTCAAGAACTTCGCTGAGCTGCTGTCACGAAAGAGACCACATATACACAAAGAAATAGGCGCTAAAATTTCGCTTCCGTACCCCTTTAAAGCAGAAACAACAATTTTCTGCTCTCCCTTTCTTAAAAGCGGCCCTGCAAGGATTTTTTACTGGTTTTTAATTTGCACCGAACCTGAGCGCACTGAACGTAGTAACTCAATTAAACGTTTCTCGAATTTCGCTTTGTTTTAAAGTTATGAGGCAAATTAAAATTACAAAAACTAGCCAAAAAGCTTTCAGCGTTTCCACTCTTGGCAGTGAAGAAGGAAGACCAGTGAAGCTGTATTATGATGGGACGACCTCCAAGTACGACTTCTTGGTCGACCTCAAGTACGACCTCAAGGGACGACTTCTAGGACGACCTCAAGGACCACCTCAAGGACGACTTCTGGGACGACATCTAGGACGACACCTAGAAGAAATTCAGCTTTTCCACTCTGGTGAAAGCTACTGTTGAAAGGCTGGAAGGTTGCCGCCATCTATGAGCGAGGCCGGCAAGCCGGTTGTCTGGCTGCCGCCGTCGCTCATAGATGGCTGTAGCTGTCCAGAGTTTTGTGTTGACATTTCTTTGGGGGGACGGTCTAGGAAGCTAGCCCTTAAAGGGGGCCCTGCAATCATTTAAGCGCCTACCTTTTTGCGGTTTCCACGTTTCTCGCTGAGTTCGGGCAAGCCAGCGGGCACGGAGAGAGTAACTAAATATCACTGCGTCATATTAGATGCGGAGCATCTCTTGCTCGGGTCTATGTCCCGCGGCGTCGTAGTCCGCAGTCACACTACGCACGCGCAACTCTCCTTCCCTCTCCAACAGCTGCGCGTTAACTCTCTCCGCTCTCTCTCTCTACCAGCTGCGTGCACTGCGCGTGCGTTCGCTCCTCCTCACACCGCGCTCACGCGCAACTCTCCTCCTCTAGTCTCCTCTCTTTCAAGTGTGAAAAAATAAATAAACGGGGAGCGGCGAGCGTTCCAAGTTTCTCTGCCGCGACGAAGGCTCGCGTAGGGGATTTCCGCTAGGGCAGTCGGTGGCGCCATCTCTCGACGTCAGCACGCAACTGACTCTTTCCTCGGAACCAACACGATGCTCCGCATCACCCCATGGATTCCCCTCGGGGAGAAGATGGTACTGGTGGCACCCAACCGGACGGCGTGACATCCTCCACCTACGAGGGCGACCCGCGGTGCCGAAAGCGCGGAAATGTGACGTCTTTGGTCTTGGGCCTTACTACTGGTCAAAGCCGCTAAAAGCTTCGTTTTAGTCGAAATACAAAATATAAGTGGCGCGAGCCGTTTCAATTATGTATGAAAGTAGTTTTTGTTCAGCACTTTAGATCAGAAAAGAAACAAATGCAGTTTATAAAGTACGGAAACATGAAATGACCTGTCGACATACCCGCCACCAAGCGGTGGAAAAGGCGGCGCATACTAGAAAGGTGTAGTGGGATCAGACACCGACGGCGGCCAACGTAGAAAGGTCCCGGATGTACGCGGCGGCGCTGCGGTCGTATACTGGCTCGAGGATTGACCGCTTCCAAGCGTTTCGAAGGCCTTCGGCGCGGGCCCTGCTGGCGATTTGGCCATTTGGCGGTATGGCAGCGCGAAGTGGCTCCCGTTCTGAACTGATCTTTACCCCGTGTTTGCTTTCGTTTGTGGCCAATGAAGTGTTATGCCGAAATAGTCTTTAATCGTGCAGCAAATGCAATGCGAGCCGCCCTGGCCGCCCGCTGCATACAGCCTATCCAACACATGCTTTAGTGGCGCCCTCTCGAGCCGTCGACACGCGAGTGCGGCAGCCGTGTAGCGCTCGATGAGCTCTACTAGCCCTCCTCTAGTTCACGGCCACTCAAGCCAGGACCTACGACGTCATGAAGGAGGTTATTTTTTGCTTGTTTTTGTAAATTCTAATTTGCATATAACTTTTAAAATAAAGCGAAATTTGAGAAAAGAAAAGTTTCATTTAGTCACTACGTTCAGTGCGCTCAGGTTCGGTGCAAATTAAAAACCAGTCAAAAAAGTTGTTGCAGGGCCGCTGCAAGCTATTTTAATAAAAATAACCTCCTTCATGACGCCCTTGGTCCTGGCTTGGAGTGGCCGTGAACCTAGAAGAGCGGTTAGTGGGCTCAGCGAGCGCCCACGACTGCCGCACTCTGTGTCGACGGCTCAAGAGGGCCACCAAAGCATAGTGCTGGATGAAAGCGGGCAGCCAGGGCGGCTCGGATTGCATTTGCTGCGTGACTAAACACTAATTCGGCTTGACACTTCATTCGCCACAAACGACAGCAAACACGGGGTAATGCGTCAGTTCCTGGCATGAGAGCACGCTGCGCGCTGCCAAACCGCAACCCAAACCTGCTCGCCGAGAGTGCCTTGGTACGCTCGGAGACCGGTCGGATCCTCGGGCTCCATGACGACGCAGCGTCGCGCGCGCACATCCGGGACCTTTCTGCAGCTTGCCGCTCGATTTGGTGCCTGATCCCACTACCCCTTTCTTGTATGCGCCGCCTTTTCCACCGCTTGGTGCCGGGCAGGCGTCGATCGGGTCATTTCTTGTTTCCGTACTTTCTAAACTGCATTTGCTTCTTTACTGATCTAAAATACATCATCGAAAAACACTTAATAGAAAAAATTTGAGTGCGACAGAAAGCACGCGCTGCATTTTACAGCTCTCTGAAACAACAGCACAACTTCGACGGGTTTTTAAGTTTCGGTTTGCAATCGGAGCGCTTCTCGGCATCCGTAGAAAGGCAGCGCAGTTCCTCCTCTCTCCTCGTTTTCCTCCTTTCCGTCGACGGCAATCCTCCTCGCCCCCGTCCGCACCACTCCCCTCGCCGCCATGTCTGAGCGGCCCGCAGGCGCGCGACGGCGCGCGCCCGTGTGCTGGGCTGGGCACAACCGGGTGCCGGGCCGTTCATGTTATTATACTTCGTTTCAGCTTGGGTCCAGACGCAGCCGATGCTGCAAGCGCGAGCTCCGGGCTTCCAGCGTCCCTGCCAAGCACGCGCGCTCGTGCAGCACAGGCACTGTTCAGGGCCATACGCTCGTGCTTGCATCGGCTGCGTCTGGACCCAAGCTGAAACGAAGTATAGATACGGCGGACTAGATTTTTTTTTTCAGATATAAAGAGAGTTTTGTTTTCTAACATGAAGAAACTAGCGTTTGGTGCACCTTTATTGGAGTTATAAAGTACGGAAAGACGTCTCTATCGGCAAAATAGAATAGCACGAGCAGAGTTGGAATCGCTCGGGCGTGAAGACAAGCTTTCTCCCATGCCGCTAAACGCAAACAATTAAAAAAAAAAAAAGCAGTTGAGGTTTTTGGAACATTGGCATGCACTGCGAAAATATATTTCGTTTACCCGTTTATGCTGCAGCAAAAGCTGAGTGCAGGCACACGATAGAATGCACCTCTCCCTGCGTCTAAATAGAGTTTCTGTGGGCAAGGACTGCGTTGCTAGCGGGAGCTCGTGCCGTCGCTTTGAGCATGAATTGGGCACGCGCCCGCAAGGCTCGCAATGCTTAACGTACGCTCTACTAAAACGTTTTAGTATCTTGAACGAAGGGCATCTGGAGAATCGGCATCGCTGGAGTTGGGCAAATAAATGACACCACTATGCGTGTAAAACAGGACTGTTTCGGTAATGTTTAGCATCACCGATCGTTTTGTCAATCCAGCAGCTTGGTTTACTTCATACACATTTTATAAGCGTCGAATACTACCGTGCAACTGTGCACATGCGCGCGAGGAATATGCGACGTCTGCTGTTTACGCGCCTCGTGCATAAAACTCACCCGTCAAATAATCAAATACACTCACTTGTATCCCCTCCGTTAAAATGAAAAATAGCGTGTGCTCGGTTGCCTTGCCAGCACGTTCCTCATTTATCACATATATTAGTGTTTTGACGCTCTCACGCGCAACGTACACGCTTGAGTTCACTCTCAAAGCGCATAAGCTTTGCCGCACACCCGCGGGCGTACCTTACTGCGTGAGTTACAAAACGAAGACAAAGAGAGATCCTTCAGCAAAGCCTTTTATGATACAAGAGCAATTTTTTTTAATTCTCAATAATTCATGTTTTATTAATCACAAAAGACAAATCATATACAGAAGAGGTCGGTGTGAGAAAATGAAAGCATCTGTATACGGCTTGAGTTTCGCCCGGGGGCTAGTCTTCGCCATAAGATCACTGGCACAAACTGATCGTTCGTGAAGCGATCCCTGAGCATCATCTGGCAGCATTGCATATTTTTTAGTTGCTGATTGTGAAGCGCCGGTCGAGGAATTATGTTTGCACAAAACATAATCGCGAGGTGCTCGATCGTTGGTGACTCTCCTTTCACTGACGCAAGATGCACGCGGGAAAACTACAACCCTTTATTTTAGTGGCACCGTAGTCTCTCACCCATCGTTCTCAACTTGGTCGACTCAATGCAAGCGAGCCAAGAGTGAGCAGTCAGTTTTCTATGATCAAATCCGCACGAAAGGCGTGTCTAAGTCCTTCGGCAATATAGTTCCGTGTTTGTCTCGTCTCATGATCGTACTACGCGGTCTTCATCGGCGAGACCGAAAGAGACGGGTAATACGATTCAGAGTTTGAGAATGACCTACCTCGCCCTTAAGTCTCCCTCGGAGGCACTCTCGAAACTTTTCCGTACCGATCCAGTGGTGCCATTGTCTTGGCCGTTGAAGATTTTCCCTTTCCCGTCGGGACGGAAAAAAATGCTTCTTCCTTCCGCAATGCTGTTTGTGCAATCTACAGCGCAGCATGATGGCATCGCCTTGGCGCCGAGGTAGTGGTAAAATATGCAAAACCTACGGCCGGGCCGCGAGCAACGGAGCCGCCTACGCGCCTGGCCCAGTGATGGCGTTGGTTTCGAGCAGACGTCGGACGACCGAATCGCGCGGGATCATGGGAAGACAATGGTCACTTGTCGCACCAGAGGCAAGTGGAGCGAGGGAGAACTTTTGGAAAGGGAAGGGTGCGCTCGCGCGAGGAGAAATTCCTCTGCCCCATTTCATACAATGGTTTGCGCTACCTTTCGAAGGGCAGGGCACGCGGCCCTGACCGCATGAGGCAGCAGTGGTGCTCACGACGGCACTGCATGCGCGGGCAGTTCACCCGCACGAATCTGGGTTCTGCGCACGCAGTGCCACACCTGGTGTGGGAAAGCGCGGGCTTGTTTGTAAACAGCGTGTCGGTCTATACACCCGCAAGCGTAATGAGATAAGGCAACTAACATCTGCTTCGCTTTCCTCGCGCAACGCCATGCAGAGGCGGTCGCGCGATTTCTCCACGGGGCGCGCCGCCGTCGGATGCCGAGAGCGCGTCGACTGCAAACCGAAACTGAAAAACCCGTCGAAGTTGCGCGGTTTTCCGAAAGCTGTAAAATGCAGCGCGTGCCTTCTATCGCACTCCAATTTTTTATTTGGCGTTTTTTGATGATGCTCAGCAAGTTTCCAAATAAAACCATGCCCTGAAACGCAATATTTAAAAAATAATTACGCGAATATAATTAACAATGAGCAGAACGTAAGGGCGCAAGTGAGCTGGCGTATACTCAAACATTTTAGTGAAAAACCCGAGACTGAGGTAAGGACAGACGGCGACAAGGAAGAGAAGGAGAACGTCTCAAACACAGCTGAACCTTTATTGAGAAAAGAGCCCTTTATATAGGTTGAAAAAGAATGAAGGAAATTAACAATTTACTTATCCCGAATGGACAAATGGGCCCATTTATCCCATTCCCTAAATGGGCCCCTGGCTAGGACCAAAACGACGCAAGCCTTTTTTTCAGTGCGATGCCTAGTTTTTGCATATGGAATTTGTCCACCTTTCGTGAAACACCCTGTATATCTATGAGTAGGAGCGTACAGGTGTGCCGATCGGTGCACAGCAAAGGCTGGCGCCCATACATCGAGCGTGTCTACAATACCAACCCGCACGCCTCGCATAAATATTTACATTACACTGGCGCATGCTATGTGCACACTAAGGAAAACAAAGTAATGATATCGATACAATAATATAGATACGAAGTCACTGGCCAGGTGGTGGACCCC
>JAZHYW010022648.1:0-26613 GCA_037355805.1 Ixodes ricinus
GGGCCGGTTTGCTCACCTTGCGGCCGCGGCTGCGGCTGCGGCCAAGAGGGATTTTTATGTCACGTGACCAGCTCCATGGGGACAAGGAAGTACCTAGCGTCCCTGCCTAATGGCAGACAAGTTCGTGCCGCTTCGAGTACAAAAGTCTAATTTCGCTCGTAGAAACTGACTGCAGACGCTTTCAACTGAAGTCCAATTAACCGCCCCATCATACTTTAGGAGCGGCAGGTAAAGTTACGGCCAGGGAAGGTAAATATAAGCCAAAATAAAAGAAAAATCACGCAAAAGGAAAGCGGTGGTTGTGCATTTATATATCTGTGCCAGCGCCGGCCGGAACAGCGTCTGCTGTAGTCGAGCGGTTTCAGCGCCGGGACTTGCCGTCGCGGCGTGAGAGATCCGGGTTCGAATCTCGGCGAAAACGTTTAGTTCTATTTTTATTTTTTATTTTGCTCGTGTGTTTTGTTTCTTAAGTGTGATCTTTTTTACTAATCATCCACTGGGACTACTGCACCTTACACGATTTTTACTGTTTGCCCCACCTGTTGGATTGACAAACCGGAAAAAAAAAGATTATGGTAAGCCAAGGTAATGCGCTAATACAATCGTTTCATAATGTTCATTAAAAGGAAACCAAGATCAAGCCAAGTTAACGCGCAAATACGAACATTTCATAATGTTCATTAAAAGGACACCAAGATTACAGCATCGGTATGACTCACAGAAACGGGGCCGAAACAAGCATCCTTTCCCAGCAAGTACAATTTTATGTGTTTTTAAATATACAACGCTCTTGCTACGTTCAATAACAGGAGGCGCCTATTTAGTACTAATACACACTGCAGTCGTGTCAATTAAAAAAAAAAAGATTCCACGAAATAAACACACACACAAAAAAAATAGCAGCCGTGGAAGCATTGATTAAGCGAAATACTACAGGCAATGCAACAAGTCAAACGTCTGAGAAAGTCGTAAAACCGAAATAAAAGAGATTATACTTTTACTTGCATGGAATGTGATAAAAGTTATATTTTTATTCTTTACATCTCGCTGTGGCAATTGTTTTGTAATATTAACACATTACTTGTTAAATTTTAGTATGAATAGCAGACGATCACAACCGAATGGAAAAATGAGTCAGGCGTCGACATCGCAAAACCATCTCTCCAACGAAAACACCTAAAATGACTTTGGATCAACAAATTGAATTAATTAGAGCAATTGGAGAACGAAAACAACAAATTCTAGAGAAATACAGCAGCACAGTTACCTGGCGAACGAAGAGACAGGCATGGAAAGATATTGTCAACGACATAAGCTTTCCGCGGAGTGCACGGCAGCTGCAGGAGGCATGGCGGAAGTTGGTAAAGAAAGCCAGAGACATGTATGCGCTCTTCCGAGCGCATGAACAACGAACTGGTGAGTCAGAACTACCCACCCAATAATGTTATACAGCTCATAGGGCCTTGTCTACATTCATAGTGGGAGTGGAGTCAGACAAAGTATAGAACTTGAACCTGTGATAAAACAAATCTCACAAAAGAAAAAAAGAACAAAAAAATAGCTATCGCCGAGATTCGAACTTGGAACTCTCACGCCGCGACGGCAAGTCCCGGCGCTGAAACCACTCGACTACAGCAGACGCTGTTCCGGCCGGCGCTGGCACAGATATATAAATACACAACCACCGCTTTCATTTTGCTTGATTTTTCCTTTATTTGGCTTATATTTACCTTCCCTGGCCGTAACTTTACCTGCCGCTCCTAAAGTATGATGGGGTGGTTAATTGGACTTCAGTTGAAAGCCTCTGCAGTTAGTTTCTACGAGCGAAATTAGACTTTTGTACTCGAAGCGGCACTGACTTCTCTGCCATTAGGCAGGGACGCTAGGTACTTTCTTGTCCCCATGGAGCTGGTCACGTGACATAAAAATCCCTCTTGGCCGGAGGCGAGGCCGCCAGAGCCTCTCCAGGAGGTGCTTTGGAATCTGGACGGGCCTATCGGCTCCGGCCAAGCGGCTCAGGTTCAGTCTTCCGTCCACCCAGGAGTGCCTGACCAACGCCGAGAAGCTGATGGACTTGAAGAAAGAGGGAATAATAATTTTAAAAAAGAACACATCCTAAATTTCGTTTTGCCAATAGTCGGGGCCCAGTGAAAGGCTATGCGGTGCGCAATGTTCGTCTCGCTTCTTTTGCAGTGGTTGTGAAGTGACGTCAGAACGCCGAGCTCCTGTTGGCTCTGATCGGAAGGATAGTGGGTAGACCTCAAAGCAAGCTGCAAGAGGTCTACCCACTATCCGTCAATCGAAGCCAATAGGAGCTGTGTGTTCTGGCTTCTCCACGACCCCTGCAAAAGTAAGCAGACGAACTTGAAAGTCACATGGAAGACACGCACCCATACAGAAATGTCATATGTAGCCATATCAAGAAGTGTGAAAGTAAAATAGTCACTTATATAACCGTATCGTTCTTTGTCTATGGCCATATATTACTCATTAAGTCTTAATATGGTTATATATGGCATTTGTGTGCTTATATGAAATCGGACTGAAGCTATCTTCACAATACAGACGCAACGCGTCGGTCTTTTGTAACACACGCGATCGTAAGCGCGACGGAAGGCGTCACAATCTCACCTTTTTCGAGTAACGAGTGCCGTCTGGAGAGATGTCCGCGAGACTGCAAAATGAAGGGCAGCTGAACATTCCTCCAAGTCCGCCCGTCAAAACACAATGGCATCGTGACGTTGTATTGGTTTTAATTGCTTTTTATTCCCCCATACTAATGATGCTAAAAGAAAGAATCGCGAAAGATGACGAAATACGCGCAAACCGCTAAATATGTTGGCCGTGCACGACGGTGCCCACAGCAAATGGCGACAGTGGGAAGCAAGGCCAGGGGACAGGGTTTACTCCAGGCACGTACCAGGATTTTGTTTCGGGGGGGGGGGGGGGTCGCCCATGAAGGCGGAGGAGGAGAGGAGGCCCTAGGAAAATAAAAAATTCGGGGGGGGGGGCTGGGCATCTTCTCCACCCCCTCCCTGTGTACGTGCCTGGTTTACGCATGTGCAGAAGCTTACTGACACGCGGTCCTGGCTAGAGTCACTAAATGAGCTATCGCAGAGTATCGACACTCTGTTCCTCGATCCGCTAGTGGGCGCCGCCATCTTGGAGCTTAGTGCAGAGCAGACGCAACTGTCGGATCGTCACAACTCAAAAATGCGACTTCCTCAGCTTCAGGATTCGGTTTCGGAAGCTTATGCAATATAGCTTTGCTCTGTTGCGGACTGTTTAAACATTTGGGAGACGGAAAGCGTTTCCTGCAATTTCACGGAAAGCTTCAGATCGCTGGCCACCATGGTTTTAAGCACCAAGATGGCTGGAGTGTCGTTACTCTCTAGCGTAGCTTATTTAGTGGGTCTACTGCTGACGCCAAGCCACCACGGTGGCGCTGTTGTCGGACGGCGCGACGCCTCACGCGAATTTGTTTTCTGTGCAGGCGCAGTGCCCACACGTACCGCGTGGTCCCGAATCCGGGGAAGTCTTTGGAAGTGAACCGCATAAATCGGTTTGGTCAAATATCGCGTTACAATTGACTACAGAGGTGCCTAAAGGTGGAAGAAGCATCATATTAAAATTTGAAAGAACTGCTTTACCTGAGTAAGAAGTAAAACAATTGCGTTGGCTTAGCTCGGCTATGCCAGGATATACGTAGCGTGAAGCTTATGCGCACAAAATGAGGCGCTATCAAGCGGCTCCGGTGCAGCGTCAGACTTGGCTACTGCGCAACGGAGGCGGACAGCTGGGCACGCGGCGGCGCTAGTGCGTCTGCCGTGGCTATGACGTCACTCCTCTGGAATGCGCAGACCGGCGAGGCGCGCGCGGTGGCGGCGGAGCGCGCGGCGGCGGCGGCTGCTGCCCAGCTGTGCGCCGTGTGACGTCACTGCTCCTCGCGCATGCGCAGACCGGCGAGCGCGCGCGGCGGTGGCGGAGCGCGCGGCGGCGGCGTCTCCGGTGCGCCAGCTGTGCGCCGTGTGACGTCACTGCTACTCGCGCTTGGGCAGACCGACGAGGCGCGCGCGGCGGGTGGCGTCTCCGGCGCGCCAGCTGTGCGCTGTGTGACGTCACTGCTCCTCGCGCTTGCGCAGCACTGGCTCTTTGACAGCCACGCGAAACCGCTCAACCTCGGCCAGTGTGGCTCACTCTACAAAAATAACGATGACTGGTTTTCTCCACCTACGGCGCCCATCCGCTAACCGTGCACCCTCTGGCTGGCGCAACAACCGGCATATAGCGGCAGCGCGGCCTCGACGGGCAGAGCCTCGACGAATTATCGCCGATTTACGCATGCCACTTAAAGGCTTCCCCGGATTCGGAACCCCGAATCCGGGGCACTACACAAGTGCAGAAACCAGATTCGCGTGAGATGAAGCCTTCTGCGCATGCACCGTGTCGACAGCAGTGCCACCGCATGCAGCGGCGTGACGCCAGAACCGTGCGCCTATTCATATCGGGCAAGAAAAAAATCAATGTGCGCAAATGACACAACTTTGGTGGTTGGGATTGTTAAAGGGTCGTGAACTTCCGTGCTTGTGAACAGTGTACAATCGATATGCATCAGCTAATGCGCGACAATTCTCGTTTTGATTCTACTGGTCATGTGAAGGTCACGGTTGCGGACCTTCCGCGCCCGAGCAGTTACCTTTTCTCCGGGGTAACGTCCAGGGTGCTTAGCAAAACCATCTCGAAGTACACCACAGTCGGGTCCCCGACGAAGCAGACGAATACATGCTACGTCATGATTATGGCTCGAGGATTCATCTGTGAAGATGCCCGGCCAGGTCAGCATACTCGCATCAGGTCACGCTGGACCGCAGCGGATGCTACAAGCCGTCCCAGCCAATCCAGTGCCGTGAACGCACGCGTGACTATGCCTACCCGCGCGTCGCTGCGCCCCCCCCCCCCCAACCAGGTCACGTGACACTAGCGTGGCGATTAAATTTGATGGCGCGCAGCATTCCTCTCCTCGGTTCATCGTTGTTTTGGCGGTAAATACCGATAAATGCCGAAAATTAACACCCCGAGGCGGTTTATAAATATCGTAGATACCGAAAAACCCCGAGTCGAAGCTTTCCTTTATTGAGAATCACCTAGTTGCCTCGGGCAAAAGCCTTGAACTACAATTTTATTTCGAGCCTAACCCGGAGCACAGCGGCACTAAACTGTCCGCGGAGCTATACTTTTTTCTTCAGAAACCAGACAGCGTTTTTTGTTTCTTTTTCTCGGTAACGGGACATTTTTCAAGCATTCAGTTCACGAGCATTTTTTCTGGAAGTTTGGGAAATTCAAAGCCCGTGTTTTGTTTCTTCAGCATCAGGCCCGACAAACACCGCTTCTTGTGCGACACAGAAAATTGACACCTAAAAACACCAAATTCGAACCCCCCCCCCAAAAAAAAGAGAAAAAACAAAAAAACAAACAAAGAAAAATAAAAAACTACGGAAAAACATTTCTGTATTGGAATGAAAATAAACCCTGAAAACTAGGACCTATAGTCATAATTAGGGTTGTTGCAGACGGGTCGAGGTTCGAGGTCGACCAGGTTCGACTTTTCGAACTTCTTGTAAAAAGTTCGACAAAGGTTCGACTCAGGTTGGACTGCTATGCGCATGCGCGACAGGCGGGCCTTGGCTTCGGATTGGATGTATGCTAAGGGATGAATTAAGGGCAGCACTGATTGGTTATTTCAGTTGGTACAGTACCAAAAAATTAAGTGTTAACTTCTTCAGTGATTAGCATTAGTTTCTTTTAATTGCAACTGATTAGAAAATTAAAATAATCCTGCATGAGAAAATTGTCCAAACCTAGACATGCTTGTATCAAGGTCTGGCCATCACTCGTCCACAAAAGTCGAACCGGTCGAATCTCGGTTAAAAAGTTTCCGAAGGTTCTTGGGTCGAACCCCGAAATTCGACCTTTAAATCCGGTTCGATGCGTACCTCGCGACAGCCCTAGTCACCATGCGAAACAAAGTATATGGGCGCTAATATCAAGTTCAATGTATACCGATGGATGGATGGATGCGGCTGAACCCTTTATTCAGGCGGCGGCTTGCCACCACCCAAAAACGTACAAAGCTAGCGCCATCTTGTAGCTGTAGCCAATTATCAGAACGGCGAGTTGGGCTAGTTGGTTGTACATGCTTAGTGAGGCGCCAAAACAACGAGGACACGAGGAAAGCACCTCGTCCTGTCGCTTCTCTCCTCGTGTCCTCGTTGTTTCAGCGCCTCACTTCAAGCAATTATCAGAGTTCGTCATTGTTTGGGCGTACTCTGAGCATCCATTGGACACGAGCGCCGCGTCAACGTTCGGCGACGACTCGGATCCAATCACTTCGATGCCCAAGTAATGGCGACCACCATGGTTTCTTGGCGGGGTTCTGAAAAGGGCCTATTGTTCTTTCATCTATACTCACTGATAACTTAACAGAAACACAGGGCGTGGCGAGAGAAGTGACCCTTGAGAACGGTGCATGGTGAAAAGACCACAGATTATTCCCAACTGACTAATATAGGCCGCTGGAATACTAGGTGAGGAAGGCGGGAAGGAGACATATTGTCGTTATATCAGAATGGCGTTAAACTCGTCTGGACTTTCACTCCTGAGGTGGGAGGCGTAGGTTAGTGTAGGGCCAGGGGGCGAAATTCAGATGAGGGGAGGGGTTCCCGTCTTCCCGGTATGTATTGCGTCAGAGAGTCGGGCATTTATTTATTTGCCTACACTGCAAGCATTTTTATATAAAACGCCAAGGCAGAAAGTGCGTACAACAAAATTGACAAAACAAAAACATTCCAATGTAATACAGGTGAACTAATTGACAAAAAAAGTGTATGAGTAGCGCGTCGTTAAAAATGGTCAGTGGTTCTGGATTAAGACCACTTTATAGAGAGATTATTCCATTCGCCTATTGTGTTAGGGAAGAAGGGTGATCTACACAATGTGTGTTCTACATAATGGCTCGATGGTTGTTAGTTCGTGCTTATTTTTTGTAGACCTGGCTTCGTTAATTGCCGAATAATCGTTCAGGCGCAGTCGCAAATTTCCATGAACATTATTAGAAAGAAACGCGAACCGATCTTTCTGTGCTGTGTGGTGCCCCTTTGAGGAGTGGAGCTAATGGAGATGATAGAGTCTTGACTCCACGATTGTAACAGAAATAACTTAGAATCCATGTATCGGCGGTAGTCAGTGGACGCGATATTTGAGCGCAAGGTTGGTAGCACATGCCGAGAACATGCTCCCACCTATCGTCTGCCATAAAGTGCACTCCTGGTGGCACGGAACGTACCAGTCTTGGAAGCGACTGTCAAAGCTCGCGATCCTCACGCCCAGCAGTAACGAACTCAAATATGGCTTCTCCCGAGAGTCGACTGCGTAAAACCGATAAACGTACAGTGCTCACCAACTCATACGGGACACTAACTGTTCACCAAAATACAGTTACAGTGAGTGTGCCGGCGAGCTGGCGGATGTTGATCATATTGAAAATTACCCAGATTGTGGTAAAAGAAGAGAAAACTAGTTCTACTAAGTTTCCTATCTTTTAGCACAGCACTCAGGTCATTTCACAACATTACTGTAACTGTGCCTCACTCATGAGGTCGCTCTCCTCGTGGCAGCCGAGCAAAGGTTTCATGATGCAGCAGCTGAACAGGCTCGGCGCCTTGGTCACAGGCGGGGTCAAGGAGGTAGCAAGTTGACTCGTGCCATGGCAACGGGGACTCTGGTTAGAGACGTCCCTCTGCAAGTGGAACGTGGGGGTGGAGGACGAGGTTGAACCCAGTCTTGTAATCGCATACATCCACCGTAATTCTCATAAATGCTCGGAAAAAATAAATATGTCGGCGTAGTGGAGAGAAACGTTCACTAGAATGGAACACACAGCCAGCAAGCAGAGCCCAAAGTTGCCGCGTTGCGTTCTCTGAGAAGCGTCGCAGTACGGAAGGGGGCGATCTCGCCTCGTCGTCTTTCTCTCTGTTTCAAAGTAAGTGTGTGTATGTTTTCCGACCCACTGGGCTTCCGGTGTCTCCGCCGCAGGTGCTGGAACTCATCGGGATTGAAACGGGCAGGGGTGGCGAGTAGGACCCAGGCCATCGGCTCTGCAGCGCGAGCTCTCACTTCGCGTGCTCTGAGCTGCGATGCGTATTCGGCCACCGGGATCCCCTTCTTCGCTCTGGGCAGGTCGCGTGGTCACGTGAATTGTGCTTTTTTTGTTAGGTGAACAACCGGATATAGAAAGGGAAGCCTGTGCTTTGCTTCAGTGGCCTCAGCTTATATATAGGGAGTATTCACTGGCGGCCATATCTGTGTGCGCGAATTCTGAGCGCGTGCTGATGGCGAGCTTCCACAGTTCTTTTGGCAACGTGCATTCCGCAACCATCCAGGGTGCCGGTCTTAGCAGCCTGCTTGATGTGAGCTCGTTCTGAGCATGCGCTTTATACAGCACCCACAAATATGGCGTCCAGTGAATACTTCCTATTAGCGATGTGCGCGGCCAGCACGCGTCGCTGCGGTCAGCTTTCCAGGATTGGCCGCTAAACCATGGGCATATGAGCACCGTCAGACTGTCAACTTTGACGGTGTTAGTTTCGGATCGCGATGCGCTCCTGCTTCTACTGTGCTTTTTAAACACACCATCGAACCTCGTCGTCGCAATACACGATGCAGCAAGTAGCCAGAATACCAACTGATGACGTCACGGCGAGGCAAATCCCAGTCGTGACGTCACGGAGGGAACACTATAAGAGGGCGCCACCGAAACATCTCGGCGCTAATAGTCCGTTGATACTGACGGCGTGTTTCCACAGCCCCTTCAGGAACCTGCGTTCAACACCACCAAGAAGCTATAAATGAAGCAAAAACTAAATCTTATACTAGGAACCTCTCTAACTTTTTTGATTAACAAGCCAAAGAAATTTTGGAAGATTGCTAATCCTTCTACGTCGCCTCCTTTACAATTCACTGACGACAGCCGGCATAATCTATCCGATCACCATGGTGCTCTTTCACTTAATAATTTATTTAGTTTTCTGTCTTTACTGATGAAAATCTCCTGAATATACCCGTCTCACGCCAGTTCACACTTCGATGAGGCCCATCACCATTGAATATGCCGGCGTCCTGAGAGCAACCGAGAACTTGAAGCTGTCTTTCAGCTCAGGTGATGACCACATCAATTCTTAGATTCTAATAAACACAAAACGCACATCCGCAGCTTTCCTTTGTGACATATTTTCCAAGTCACTTAGTCTTTCTTAAATTCAGCGGGATTGGAAAACTGGCAACGTAACCCTGTTTTCAAATCTGTTGACCGCCTCTTAATTAGAAACTATCGTCCCCTCTTTCTAACTAGCGTATCTTCTAAGCTCATAAAACACGCACTTCATGCCAGTGTAATAAATTATATAGGAGCTGACAACCTCCTTTTAAATCACCAACATGGACTCCGGAAAGCATACTGTGAAACTCGACTAGCGGCATTTCTTCATGAAATTCACGCAGGCTTTAATAAAAACGTTCAGACTGCCGCTATTTTTCTCGACTTTTCTAAAGCATTTGACAGGGTCCCTCATTGACTTCTTATATTAAAATGTAACGAATTTAAAATCGAGCCCCCTATCGTCAAATGGACATCCGAATTTTCGACTAACCCCACTCAGTACACCACCATTAATACTTCTATATCCCCCTCGTGCGCGCTAACCTCAGGTGTCCCTCAGGGCAATGTACTCGGGCTCTTACTATTTTTAATCTACATCAATGACATTCATGAGCACATCTTGCCATCACTTCGTCTTTTTGCAGATGACTGCGTAATTTACAGGCCGAGTCTTTCGCCCGACGATCATCATACCTGGCCAAACAAATATTAAACAAATTATTCAATGGTACGGTAAATGACAGATGACCCTAAATTTTGACAAATGCCAATTCCTTTCGTTTTCTCGCTGTGCTGTTCTTCGACCTTTTTCTAACCATCTTGACGCCTCCCCTATCACCTATTGTAGTTCGTATAAATATCTCGGTATTCATTTAAGATCTGACCTCTCATGGACGTCTCAGATCAATATATATATAGTAAGCAAACGCAAACCGTTCTTTCGGCATTTTGCGCCGAAACCTGAAACCCGCAACACCAGAGATAAAACAACTAGCATACTTAACTTTAGTTCGGTCTAAGCTTGAATTCGCTTCTACTGTATGGTGCCCTTGGCAATCTGACCTAGTTGTAAAACTTGAATCCATTCAAAACAGAGCTCTGCGCTTTATTTTTTTTTCCTGATTACTCACCATTCACAAGCATATCTGGATTGCACGAAACTGCTAAACTTCGCACACCTTCATTAAGTCGCAGAGTGTCCCGTCTCTCTCCTTCACCGTATCTTTCAGCATAACATGCCTCTTCGTGAATCACTACTTTTACCCCCGAGGCAGATTTTCCCCCGTTTTGACCACTCCTGTAAGTTGCGGCCTACGTTTTCGTCAACGACTTCATACAGTAATAGACCTAATGCTAAATTACCTAAGCATCAAGGAGAATGCAGGGATTGGTGTTCCACGCGCACATGTGCTGGCCTCAGCAGTAGTAACTTTTCTAAAGCAAATGCATCAAGCAAATGCCTAAAACAAATTGCATCTTGCACGCGCGTTCGTCCACGCTTTACTTTGGTTATTTACTTCAGAATCTTTGTATACGGGAAAGGCGTGCGCGTGGGGCGCGTGGAACATCCCTGCATTCTACTTGGTGCTCGGGTAATAGACCGATCTCACCAAGCGTTCGGCGCATGCGTGACGCCGCCATAACTTTAGTTCACTGGAGGCAAACGGCAGTGCGCGAGAGGGTTCGTGCCGTCTCGTGCTCTACACGCGCAGAGCTCCAGCGAGGTTGTCGCACGTGCAGAAAGACTAAAGTTCCCTCGATGCACTGCGGCAGCGGTGGCGTAGTCAAACTGGCTGCTGAGATCGGTCTATTCAGCAATAGGTCTATTCAACTTTACCCTCTGCCATCAACGATTAGAACGTACTACCAAACGACATTGTTACCATAACTGACAAACATAAATTACTGCTTTGTAACCACTTTCTGCTTTTTTGACTAATCCTTCTTCTAATGATTAAGTTGAAAAAAATATTCACCGCTCGCTGATGTACAATGCCCGTAAGAGTCTTCAAGGATAATAAATGATGAGCATGATGATGATTGTTGTTGGCAGACAAAAAGTGGAAGCTTGTTCGGAGCATCAGTTGTGAACAAAGCGCACATAAGAGTGGCTTCCAGGGATACATTTTCCAGTAGAGTAGATTGTTGGGCTAGTAGGTTTTGAAACTTGGAATACATTATAGCGCTCAAAGAACAAGGGCACAAAGACGAGAATCAGACACCACAGTTCGCTTTTTCAACCGAACTATCCGTTCAGGATGCTTTCTAACGATCCTCCAAAGCACCTGGCTGCTTCGGCACTTGCGGTTCATAGTATAGTAGAATATTGAGCCTGCATCTCTTGGGGTCCCATGGAAGCGAAAGGGAGATATCGAGGGCACCACCTCTAACAAGTGGTGGTGAGGGAATTTAAAAATAATCTGCGAAGCCAACGCGATCGAAGTCGAAACAGAAGATGGCGGCAGCGAGAATTTTCTCTGTTGCGTGATCGGTGGTGCCATCTCTGAAGTGCTATGCGAACTTTTGCTTCCACTGCGCACGTGGGCGCTTTGGGCGCGCTCTTCGTCTATGCGGCAATCAGAACACAAGAAAGTTGTTGTGCGCTATTTTACAAAACAAAACAAAACAAAACAGAAACCAAAACAAAGACAACAAAACAAACGAGGGTATTTACTGCATGTAAATCGGAAATGTGCTTTCTTTAAAAGAATAGTTACTATTTCAGTAATTAACAACAAAATCCATGCGTAGTTTATTTTGAAAATAAATGTTGGAACGATTTTCCTGTGTCCCGATATTCGTACAATGTTTAGTTGGTTTCTTACAAGCTGAAAAATAAAAGACATGCATACAAATTGTAAAAAAAAGATGCCAATGGAGTTAAAGAACTAAAAAGAACACTCGATATTTTACTTACCTTAATAATTGAGGGCTACGTTTAATACCCAAATATCTAACCTTGCATGTTTTCTTTTTTAGTTTATTATGTTCTGCTGCGACGTATCGCAAAAAGAAAAATCAGTAGAATAAAACTTTTGTTTAGCTAGGTGTTGAGTTTCCCTGAATTAGTTTTTGCTATCTCTCAATAGCGTCGACTGCGATCGGACTTAAAGTGAGACAGAACATCGAGCAAAGTCCCGCGCATAGACCGTCTCAGATTGTGCTAAAAGAGTAAAAACGTAGGCAAGCTGGTGAATGACTTTCATACTTCAACCCGAGACGAGGCCAAAATAAAAAGAAAGGAATTAAAAGGGACGGTGCGTGTATATGCCCGTTTTTTATATTTTTGCCTTGTCTCGGGTGGAAACAAGAAAGTCAGATTATGTATTAAAATTTTGCACAAAGCAAAACTCAACAATATAAATCCGACCAAGGCAATACAAAAAATAGCGTGATTTTTGTTGTTTTTCGTTTTTGTTCTGAACGTGCGTTTTTATATCGAGTACAAATCTATTCGGCAGCTCCAGCGACGAATTGTGTTATGTTGGAGAACATCTGCGCGTATATATAGCACCGCGGATGTCCCGGTGCTATGTATCTTTCTTTTCTCCCATTTCCGCTCCCCTCCCCCTCCCCCCCCCCCCCAAAAAAAAAAAAAAGAAGCATGGTCAGTGGAATATAGGAATACATTGACCGCTTCTACGATCATTCAACAAGAACCCTGAAATGTTTTTTTTTCGATGCATCTTCTCGTTTTCAGAACTGCGCATCATGGGGGGGGGGGGATTGCAGACGTCGATATTGGTTCCTTGAAAACTCTACGGGGATAAACTGACGGAGAGGAGGAGATGAGAGCACGCTGGAGCGTCCGAACTCCGAGCTCTGACCGGAAGGCCGTGAAGGTGGACTCAAAGGCTGGCTGCTTTTGTGTCTACTCATTGTTGGAACGCGCACGAAAGCCGGCGTCCTGCGTTTGGATGTTCGAACGGCTCTAAATAAACACACTCTAAATTTTTTATTTTTTATTTTTTCTCCAAACAATTAGTTGTGTTTTGAAATTAGTGTTTGTCCTTTGCCCCCCTTGTTCCCCTTCTCCAGGGATTATATTCGTCACTCTAAATATGTCTGCTCCTTGCTGATTTGTTTGTTGGCGTTCTTCTTGACTGGTGCAGCAATCTGATTGGCCGAATAGTGATAATAAGATGCTTTTGTTAAGTCGTCAGTGGCCATAACGGAAACAGCCGATCACGACGAAGAATGGGAGGATCCCAGCCAAAGACGAAAGCTCGAAACACAACTATAGTTCTAAAAAAAAAAAAAAGAGGCGTTGTTTTGCATGTATCATGAGCAAGTGAAACGCCATGATCACATTGCCCCTGCGCATATTGCGCTTCTTTTTTGTTTATTGGTCTAATCCTATTTTGAGGTTTGTGATTGGCTGGGGGTCCTTTTTTGTTGTTCGTCGTCATTAGCTGCGTCTCTGTGTTATACAAAAAAGTAAACTTACAGCCTTCAAACAAAAAAGGTTAAGGGGCAGGTTTTGACGTACCCGTATCCGCGAACACTGCAGCGACCTGTCACGCGGTTGGGCGATTAATGGTATACATTCCACGGCTACGCAACTTGCGGAAACTATTTTTTTCTCGGAGATAACTAATGAGAAGGGGACGGACGGACGTTATATGCACGAATATTTCGAAGGCTTTCGAGCATGTGTCACACTCGAAACTTTTTTTCAAACAAATGATGCAACATATTATTAATTCATAACGTTCCCCGGTGGCTTGGAGACTACCTACGCAATGCGCGACAGTTTGTCGTGGTAAGAAGGGCAGATATCTTCAAATCTTCCAGTGCTTCCAGGCGTACTTCAAGGATCTGCATTAGGAGCTCTTATTTTTCTCGTTTATATGACATTGTAAAATATAATTAAAAATTCTAATTTCCGCCTAGTTTTTAGTACCTAGCAATGTTTCTTTTCGTATAAAAAACGACGCAAACTTAGCAAACCTCAACTTTAGTCTGACCATACGATCAACGATTGGTGCTAAATGTAGCAACCGTTAACTGAATCCCCAAAAACGCGCGTCTATGACCGTCGATCTTAAGACGTTTTCGTTTTCATACAGCTTAAATGATTTCGAGGAAAGTCTCATCATTCAAATATCTTGGTTTCGCCATCACTTCTGCTTTAAGATGGTATGACCGCATCGACTCGTTGTGCCAGACAGCGATGTTTAAACTACGCTACCTAAGGCAAAACCTAAGACACTTTTATGGCAACCGACATTCTAAGAAACGCTGGACGCGTCGTCTTCCAAGCATGTTTTTATCTTTCCGCAGATTAATTATCGGCTAATGCCGCAATATGATAAGATCATCGAATAACGAATCACGAAGAAGATAGTGTAAATGTAATACGACACTCCGGAAGTTCATAGAATACAAATCCCTCGTTAAGGCTGGTTCACAGACTTTCGACTGCTTACAACAGGAAAGGTTCAAGACGGGCAATAAAACTTTGGTTGGGTTTAGTTGGTTCATATCATGTAAGAGGTTCAAAAGCGCGAACTGCAAACACGGACGAAATAAGGAACACGCGCGACAACGACAGGCGCCACTTACGACTGATTGTATTGAAGAAACATTCGCTAGACAGTCTGTTGTTCACCGTACCGATAAACAAGCCATAAACCGTTAACATATCGGCAGTCTTAGATGAAGCCATCTAAAAAAGTCATTTTCATATTCAGCGGAAAAATAGACACCATATACTCACCCGCTTTTCACCCGCGTTCATGATCAAGAAAGCTCCAGCGATTTCTTTATCCGTCTTTTTCGTTCCTTTTATTCTAAAAACTTCGTCGAATTTAAAAGCTGTTCGTAATCGCAGCGCTTACAATCCTCCGTGAGAGTCCTCCTCCGAATTGTTGCGTACAGCTGCGAGCCTGTGCTCCCTCGTCCTATCATTAAAATAACAACAACAAACAACAAGTCCATGGGAATCTCGTAGACCACATTTGTAACACATTCAATGTACATCTTAACGTGTTTCTTGGAACACGGGACATGTTTTTTGTTTCTCGACAAGGCCGAACAGATCTTGGAGAGTTTGCAAGAGGCTGAAAACACAACATCGACTTTGTTCCCGGAAGCCACCTTTTTTAAATTGCGTGACGCCTCGTGCATGTAGGGCACAACCTGCACTGGCATCCTTTCTCTTCTGCTTTTGACAGGTTTCGCCGCTCGGATGTTTAATTTTCTGTAGGAGCTTTTCATAAACATTCGAAACGAGGTAAGACGACTAACCAGCTTTCTTTAAACGCTCAACCTGAAGATAAAGATTGTTTGACAGTCTATGCTGGCAGCTTGTCGAGATAGCTGATGTAGGCATGTGGACGCAATCCCTCCTTTGACTAATTTTGAGTTGGAACTGCTGAATGGAAGGAGGCCTGTTCTTGAACGCGGATTGCAACTCAAGCGCATATAATCCTTTAAAAAAGCAAAGAAAAAGCTGCAGATCCAAGAATTCTATGCAATTATCCGTAGGCAATTCTGATGGGAATTTTTGTCCACATGAGAGCGAAGTGAAAAAGTGAAGAATTTGAACCAGAAACTACTACTACTACTACTACTACTACTACTACTACTACTACTACTACTACTACTACTACTACTACTACTACTACTAAAGAACTATGATGATGATGATGGTGATAGTAATAATAATAATAATAATAATAATATAATAATATATAATTAGATTGTTAATATTTTTTGCGTAATTAACTATTTTAATTATTGTGCTTAAGGGCATGGTTTTAATTAGAAAATTGCTGAGCAACATCGAAAAACTCACTACATCAATAAATTGCAGAACGATAGAAGGACACGCAGCATTTGTACGGCTTTATGAAAAAACCGCACACCTTCGACCGGTTTTAAGTTTTGGTTTGCAATCGGAACGCTTCTCGGCACCGACGGCAACCGCGCCCCGTGGAGAAATAGTTCAACCAACCTCTGCTGCGGTGCGCGAGGACGGTTACGGATATATATATATATATATATATATATATATATATATATATATATATATATATATATATATATATATATATATATATAAAACTGAAAACTTTGACGGTCGTAGTTGAAACCCCCAACATTTCAAGCACCGACTATTTTCTAACTGGAAAATTGAGAAAACTAAAAGCTGAACTCCATAGGAAAAATATGCCGCGAATAATCGACGAATTTCTGCCCGGCGGCTTTTGCTCTGCGCGTGGAATCAGCACAGTGGGTGCTACGTCGCGCACAAAGCGAGCGTGCCGTCGGGCGACGTTCACCAGTTATTCGTCGCATAATTCGCTCCATGGAGTTCAGCCTTAAAAGCCTCTGACACGCCAAAAAAATTTTTTTCGGGCTAGGCGTTGAAATGGCATATCAGGACATCACAAAAAAATATTTCAATATAGAGTTGCGTAGTTTTTTTATAAAAAATAGAAATACGAGGCCCAATTCAAAGTTCCCGCCGTGCACTGTGACGTAACAGTGTACCGCAAGGTGTCGGGGCGGTCAGAAGGGAGGCATCGACCTACGTCACTAAAAGTGGGTTCACCGGAAGTCACGTGAGTTTCACTCCTCGTGCTCTCCGCGACCGTGCCTAAGATTTTTTTTTTTTTATTCTGCTCTTTGTACGAGCGATTGTAGAAAACGAAGTTTCAGTTCCACTAGCTCTTTATCGCTGCACCGTTGGTTCGTTTGCGTGCTGTAAAATTTGAGGACGAAGAGTCAGTGGATCGACGTGATGGAGGTCAATGATGAAAGCGTTGCGAGTACAAGCCAGTGTACGAGTGCATGCCGTCAGTCCGATGATACAGGGCTATACTGGGCGCAAAACAAGCTATCAAGTTTTGAAAAAAAATTTAGAACGCTCGCAGAAATTAGGATTGCTAGCATACGACACGCCCGATCGCATTGCTGAAGGTTCAGACACCGAGGTCGTTGAATCATCGGATACTCTCCAGGCTAAAGATGCCTGCCGTCTAAAGAATACGAACTGGTTTGTGTACCAAGTACAAGTAAACGTCGAGCACAAAGTACGTATTTTGTCTAGAACATGAGTAGAACTTGTTTACTAGGTGCACATGCGGCCGATGTATGTCTCTCGGAAATGCATGCAGTGTGATCTCTTCTTCAGTTGCTGAAATACCGGGACAGTCCCTCACACAGCACCTTCTAGGCATTGTAGTTAATCACGTCAATTCACTGACTCCGCTTCTTCTACCTTTACAGCAACATTAAGCGATGAAAAGCAAATAAAAGAAACCTTGTCTGCTTGGATCCCTCGTGGAGGTGCGGAGAATAACAAAAATATTTAAAAAAAATATTACACGCGCTCGCGGTAAGCACGAGGAGCGATACAACTCACGTGACTTCCGGCGATGCCTCCCTTCTGACCGCCCCGACACCTTGCGGTACACTGTTACGTCACAGTGCACGGCGGGAACTTTGAATTGGGCCTCGTATTTCTATTTTTATAAAAAAACTACGCAACTCTATAGTGAAATATTTTTTTGTGATGTCCTGATATGCCATTTCAACGCCTCGCATGAAAAAAAACACATTTTTTGGCGTGTCAGGAGCTCTTTAGGGTCGATAAACAGGATAACGCGTGGCCCTGCGTGCACGCGCATACGGTGCGCGATCGGGAATGGCGGACAGTCGAGCGTCGTTCGCACGGCATCCGCCGTTGCTAGGCGGATGCTAGGTGCGATGTCACTCCTGTGGCAGAAGCCAAGAGGCAGCACAGATGTCACCGAGGACAATAGATAGGCAAACTCTTCCCCTACCTATGACTCTGCTCTATTCAATGTGTTTATTTTTATTCATTCATCTACTCATCCACTTAATGACGTTACGGAACAACATATCTTTCTTCAGATCCCTACGTTGGGCGCCATTATGGTGTTGATAACACGGAAGGCAGACTTATTTAAACGGCGTGTTACCGTTCTTCTGCAGGCAGTTTTTCTCTCGAGTTGTAATGGAAAAACATCACACATATCAGCGTCAAAAAAAAAGAAAAAAAGGTTGAGTTTGTGTTAGCTTTGTATGAGTCCAACCAGAGTTTTTTTTGTACTTTTCAAAATTTCCCCAGTGAACCTCAAGAAAACGAAGCGATGTTTCGCGACAGTGCCCGACGACCCCGAGGCGCTTTGTAACTCTTCCTCCCACACGTATCCCCGTTTCCCGCGAACACGAAGACGTCGCGATGGGCTTTCTCGCTCGTAAAATCAACCTCTACTACGGGAACACCCGCCACTCGCGGCCCGTTCCCGCTCTCCTGCGTTCGAGCTCACGGTGGCCCGCGCAGACGACGCTACAAGCTATCGAAGCCAATCGAGTACGGTGTGAGTGTCGCGTGACCTTAGGTGGAGAAGCAGCGACCTGTGCGTTCGCAGTGCTAGGTTGACTGGGATGATTCGGGTAGCGTCCGGCCGCGGTCCATTGCAAGGTGAAACGGAGAGAAAGAGCAATTAATCGCTTCGCTCCCGACCCTTGCAGCTCGCGAGGACCGAGATAAGGAGTGGCTAAATGACCTAGAATGACGGCTCTTTCCGTCCTCTATACTACAGCGCCTGGAACGGCGTACTTTTCCGCCAATGTATCGAAAGGGGTCTCGAAGTGGCAGCAATGACGTCGTAAAGAGTGGGTTGTGGCAAATGGAACGTAGCAACCAGTCGAAAATTGACTTCCTGTAACGCATTGCTGTGGGAAAAAGCGAGTGAATTTTTTCCTTGCGCCCGGTTGCAAGAGCAAATGTCCCGAATAATTCGTACGTACTAGGTAGCTTGGAACATTTCTCGGTCGAGCAGGCGAAATCAATTGTCAGTTTTGTCAGTTACGGCGTTTGGCTTTTCGATTCATTGCATTCAAAACGGTGCTAAAACGGCTTCATTCATGTATTTATGTGCACTGTCGGACACTGTTAGCGCGAACAGAACGCGTTCTTTATTATCGCACTCAAGTTCTACGCATACAGATTCCGAAATAAGTTTCAGAATCGGCGCGCCTTCTGCACTTCAACGACCTGTCGATTGCAGTCAAGACACCGCCTCCCGTTTTCGTTCCGCGATATGAATCGCTTAGTTCGACGTGGAGCACGTTGGTGAAGGTAAACTAAACTGAAAGAATAAACATAGGGACGGACAGAACAGCACATCTTGAAGCTATGGGCTGTTCTCTCCGTCCCTATGTTTATTATCCTAGTTTTATTTAGATAAATCACGATCACTGCGATTCGCAAGAAAATAATAGTAATATTCAATCAGTAGTTTATTATCGTGCCAGGAACAACCTTGCGGTCTTGCGTACTGGCACTCTGGATAGAAATGAATACATTAAACGCGGTAATAGAAAGGCAATGCACCTTACAATAACTTATATAATTATACATGACATACACTGATCAAATATGGCACCTAGTGAAATACCTTACATACGTTTTCCACAAGGGTTTCGCCATTTGAAATGTCGCCAATTCCAGTATGGGCTAAAACATTGTTTTGCCGTCGAGACTCAATAGAATACATTTAGGATGAAGCCATCACCCATTCTCGTTTTGCCTCATTATTTTTATTTGTGTATTTGCAAGTTAAAACGTTCTATTAGTTTTTTGTGCCCATACGTGATATGCCTACCAGGTGTCTGGGAATGAGAGTAACCAAAAGAGGTCTATTGACCTTCCCAAAAAAGAGCTCCTGGCCAGTTCCATTTTTAGTGTTTGTGCGCATGGCGCGTGATTTCCCTCGCTTTCCGAAGCGACGAACCTGCGCGTGCTAGGCTGGGAGCGTAAGTATTGGAATGGTGTATACATATATACAAAACTGTATGTCGTCATTGCCGGGTACTAACGGTTATTTCTATACTTTCTGGTTCCCCTGAGCTCCTTCTTCTGCGGTGTGAAACTAACACGGCCAATGGAACGCCAGGTGGCACATAAGATACACGGCATGGCCGCGAAGTATATAACTGGCAAGCTATGTATTGGGCAGGATATCGAACTATATATGGAACGCTTGAGAGCAGTCTTCGAATCCTCATCTTCGATTTCTCGGATCCAAAACAAGCGAGAAAATTCGGCTTGTCGTCCTCCACAGCTGAAATGCATCTCCAGAGGGCGCGTGACTGTTCAGATCTCTCCCTATAGGCCATAGGCGCGCAGTCCTCAGATATTACTACTAGGCGGGATCGTCACGCGTTGACTCCACCAGGGCGGCAACGCTCGCAGCTCTGTCAGCGTCAGCCGTGCAGTGAAAGCAAGTGACGTCAGCGAGCGCGATGACATTGCGCTTCTCGCTGGCCGACTTTGAAGCGAGGGGTAGAGCTCGCTGCCACGTCATTTTCTTTCCGTACTTTTTAACATTGCGAAACCGATCCGTCAGACCAATGTTTAAAAAAGCCAATGAAGATATTCTTGTTAATGAAGAAAGTAGTCATGAGTGACCATTATTTCATTGAATTTCTACCGCGGCCAGTAACATTAATAGTGAAAACGTTATTGCTATACAGTCAACCTTTCTGTTTAGATCTGCGTTAATTCAAGCTAAAGCTAAGTGCAGTCATCTCCACGCAGTTACAGTGAGTGCCAGGCTTTGTGATGCATGCCATTGACGAGGGACGTAATTGAAGCGACCTCTATACTTTGGAGCGAACGAAGATGGGAATGAGACTATTGAGCGCGAAAACTTAAGATTCCGACCCCCCCCAAGTCATTAAGTAAGAAAAAAAAAAAGAAAAAGAAACAAAAGTTAATTCAAGCTCATTTGATATAGCAGGTTTGATTGGATATTCCTCCCTTTGAGACTCCCCCGATGCGACAATTAGAAATGAAGGAAATGAGATATGCCTGGAGAGAAATCGGAACTTCGTAGCTGAATATAGACCTTTGCACACGCGCCAGATTAAGCCGCCATAGCCGACCTTCTCCTGTTTTACCGAAATGCCGAGCCACCGAAGCGGGGCGTTGACGAGCCTTCCCAAGGGCCTATGCTGGGGAGAAGGACACAGTAGTATCTAAAGTGGCAATAACCTGTCCTGCTGTGGCAGCAGATTAAGTGAAGCGAACGCAATAGAGAAACAAAAACTGAAGGTCGCTTATGGCGGCGCCCATGCACAGCTGCTGCAAAGGCGTCTATAGTTTTCTTGTCTCGTTACCTTGTGAGTTCTAAAAAGCTTCGTCTTTTTCGTTGGAAATTTCTTTTTTTCTGTTGGTTTGGACGAGAACAAAGTCTTCATATAGAAGACGCCTTTTTTTGCTTTCGATTATTTCTTAATCAGGGCCTTTAAGTAATAATAAAAAAAAAAGAGGGCGGACTTTGGACGTTGCCCTCGACTGCTTCGGCCGTTCGGACAGGAGCGTAAAGTGAAGGTTAGCTGAACTAATTATACTATTCCTTTTTCAATATGGCCACTTAGGCCATCAGAAAAAAAAAGTGAGATAGATGATGATTAATTTTGACTTTCAATTTTCTCAATATTAATTTTGACTCGAGCGTCTGAGACGCAACTTTGTAGCCTGTCTTTGCAATACACTGCATGACACTTGTCACGCTGAAAAGGAAAACGTCTTTGCTTGGCGTTAATTAGTGCGGAATTTCGAGGCGCCGGCGCGACGATAAAAACAACACATTTAAAGGTTGTCCTCAAAAGGTATGGCAGTGTGACTTGCTTGTCAAGCGTTTAAAAGTTTGATATTTTATCGTATATATGTAACGCTTATGCTGTACAAAACGCTGAAGGACAAAAAATAATATTAAGTAGTGTTTATTTAAGGACAGCTGAAGAGGTTCTTGAAAAAAAAAAGAGTTAGAGTTATTTTTAGATTACTTTTATCCCGTAAATGTGAATATCACGTTCGTCTTCTTTTCCCCGAAGATGTAATCGAACGAGAGAAAACACGAAAAACCTCCGACCAATCGACGTCCTACTAGGATCTTTGGGCCGCCAAGCGTGTGTCCCTCTTGTGGCGGCGCGCAATTGCGCTTGCCAGCATATTCTCGCACTGACACCAGTCGTGACGTCTTTTCTGACCTTTAAGGCGCTGAAGATGCGCGAGAACCAAGGTTCCAGCTCCTATTATGACGCCACGCCTCAGCGGTACTTTGAAAATGACCTTGTCAAGCTGCTCTTTAGCAGCTTTTTGTCCAGATCCCTGTTGTCATGTAAAATGTGACAACAAATAAACTTGATTTGATTTGATTGATTTGATTACCTGCGCCTCAGAACCAAATTGAAAAATTATCTCGATATTTGTTTTCCTGGAGGCCAAATCAAGACGATTTATGTGTTTTTCCTCAAATACAAAACCTTTAAACACATATCGTTTCATATTAAACGCTTATGTTACACAAATTAGTATACGGTTAAATTAAAAAAAGGACGTTTAATGAGACATATTGATTCATAATAAGGTGCAACTTCATCTTGAATGCCGTTTTCAATCCTTTTATGAAGGTTTACTACTTTTTTAAAATGTATTTGCAGTCCTAAAGTTAATGGCGTATTAAAGAACTAGATCCTTCAGCTATAATGTACTGTCTCTATATTAAAAGAAAGCTTTAAATTTTATTTTTGATAATCTTATAAAAACGGAATCACGTTTAAAATGAAAATTACGAGACATTAAATTACAGCATCCTTCAATATTACATTTTCCACAACTTCCTCTCCGATATATTACACATCAAGCTTAATATTAGACCTCAGACTTGTTGTTGTTTGTTTGTTTGTTTGGGTGAAGAGAAAGCGAGGAGGCAGGAGATATGTGGGCCTCAGTCAGGGGCAGTCGCTACCTGGCTTGGGAGAAGGGTAAATAAAGGAAATAGGAAGAAATTGTTATGTACAAGTTTGAACATCCGATGCATTGTAGTTCAAAGGCCAACGGGCTTAGTTAGAATTGGGCTTGTAGAAATGAGTCCTCAGCGAGCAGCAAGATAGCATCCGCTGTTATCGGAGTGCCGATCTGAGATGACAAAGTCCGTCGATGTACCGCGGAGGTTCCCATCTCGGCTCCGGCACTAGATCAGGATGTTGCTAACTTGCCGTGCTACCTATTCACTCGCATGCGTGAGGAATTTAAGCGTCGCAAACTTGTCCTTGATCCGTCGCGTAAGTTTTTTGCTTCGTGTCGGCGAACATCAGAGTCGATCGGAGAGCTCACTGTCTCGGAGATGTTGGAGGAGAGCACGAAAGGCCTTTTCGACGATTCCCACGCGTTCCACTGGGGTTCGAAAGCTCTCGGGCAGTGGGAGTGGGGAAGTCCAACTGCTGCAGTTGGACTTCCCCAGTTTTAGGATCGCAGTAGCACTTTTCCGGAGATCCCCATGGGTCACGTAGACAAAAGTAGCGCATGGGTTGTGTCTTCAGGATCACCACAAGTTGGGCATTCAGGGATCTGCATGTCTTGCGGTGATAGATATGGAGACGCTTTGCGGTATGCGGGCAGCCGGTTCGAAGTCTGTGAAGGTGATCGCCTCTGAACGTGGGAGTTTGCGTGGGATGCTTGGAGGTGGTCTTCCTGCTTCGCTACCCCTGTGTGTGTGATGTGGAGGGGGGTTTGCGGATGGTATCCCCTAATAAGTCTGTGTGTCTCATTAAAGCGATCTAAAAGGAATGAAGGGTCACCGGACCTCAAACTTGTTTGTTGTTGTTTGTTTATTGTGGGGTGTCGGGAAGGGGGAGCTAGGAGAAATGTGGGCCTCCTTTCAGGGGCAAGTCGCTACCTAGCTTTTGGGGAATGGGAGGAATAGAGAGGAAAGAGAGAGAGAGAAAAAGAAAAGAAGGAATGATTGAAGCGTTTGAACGGGGCGTTGTATCGTTAGCTAACAGGCGAGTAGCGTGACTCTGAATAGCCGCGTTTAAACGGGCATCCGTACTTTGTGGAGGAAGCAGATCTGGCACAATTGATTAGTGCGTAATTACGCTATAGCCGGCTTAAAAGTCCACTTTCGCGCAGATAAGCCAGGAAAGCACGTTGTCCCGTTCTGTTACGGCAAGTTACCAGTTTCTTATTATCAAATACAGATGGCGGCACGTGTTCAAGAAGTGGCTTGATGTGCATTTGTCGTCGTGTGCCGCTTGGTATGCCGTGATGGACAGAAACGGTGACCCAGGTAGGGTGTGCAATGCCTGTAGCCCCGAATTGAGCGAGTTAGAGACCTGTAACTAGAGCCACTATATAGCTACACTTTCAGAGTACCGAAACTCCCAAACTACGCGTCTGAAGCGCGTCAGGCTCCGCCATCTTGGGTCCACACGCAGATGGAGAGTGACTGTATAGCTGAGCAAGCCGAGCTGTAGCGTCGCCTGCGCCGGCTGCCAGTCCCAGCTTCAACTGCGGCAGCTGATCGAGGTCGTGTTGTTTGTATCTCGACGTAAGAAGGAAAAAGTGCATGCTGAGCGACCGACTTCAGCGTGCGCGCGCAGTAAACAGTAAAACAGCAGCAGGCAGCGGTTGGCTGGACCCAAGATGGTGGCGTTGAGAAAAACGCGATGATGATAATAGTGACTCACGTGACTGCCGCTGTCCAATGCTGCCGCAGCGAACGAGAATATTGTTGAGTAGAGCGACTGTGTCCGGCAACAATGCCAAAAGAAAAATGACGATACTCTGAAGCGTAGCTGTTGAAACTCTAATAACAATAGTGCGATGCTCCCGGCGCACGTCGCAGCCGCTTTTGCGCGCGTTCTACGGTGCGTCCGTACACCTGCCCTAACGCGACTACCCAAATGAAATGGGCGCCATGAAAGCGATTCCGCCAGTTGGGATTCCGCCACGTATGCCAAAAGAATATAATGTTTTTTTTTCTTTTTCAATTGCAAAAATAATTTTTCCAATCAAACTATGCCTTGTCGGAATGGTTCGACTCTATTTCGTTTTCAGAGCCACCTCGGTGGCATTTTATTTAGTACTACTGTATATGAAATGGGCCGTGCAACGATAGTGGCATGGAATGTTTTCCCTTTTACACGTAGCTATACTGGCGCGAGTAGGACCCAAGTTACTTGCACGCGTGAGCCACTGACCAAGAGACCACTTTTGCTGCGTTGTCATGTCCGAGGGCAGCAGTGAGCGTTTTCTTTCAATCTCTTCCTCGCAAAACTTGATGACGGTGCTTGGGGGTGCGCAGTCCCCACTCCCCCCCCCTCCCCCGGTGGCTACATTTGAATGCGGACCATGGTTGGACTCACGACATTTCGGTGAGCCCTCGATTTGGCCTCGTGATAATCGATAGCTGAAACAAGCATATATATATATGTATGAGATGTCGTTAAAAAACTATCTCGGTTGTTTGGTTTTGTATTCATGCAATGTAAAAATAGTCCCGTTAATCGAGTTTCAAATTCACTGCCTGGGTAAATCTTGAACTAAATAAATATGTCCTTACCAGATATTTTTGGTATCGCAGAAAAGAAAAACTCTTAATAATATGCAGTATCAAAAATGTTTTTGAATATTTATTAGCTTTATTGCCCAAAAATTATGTATGCATTTCTTTTCTCACTTTTTTACGCATGAGGTGGTACGTTGTTGGGTAGGCTTGGCTCAACATGGGGCTTCCCCTGGCATCTTGAGGCCCTCGTGGCTACGTTACTGCGATAGTCGGCTCTTGGAGTGACAACACCGAACGCTCACGTTAGAAAAAAAGGTCGAAGTCATTAACGATTTCGACAGCGGCAACGCCTCACGCTAACAGCGCATTTGTCTAGTATACCATTCGTCGCTAACAAGGATTCTTCGACAAGGAGAAAATAAGAGGTTTGCTGGGTCCTAAACAAACCAAAGATGTCCCTCGTTTTCTCTGCGCGGTGGTGATTGTTTAGGGATGCCCTGGAGAGAGTAAGGAAATGGGAACATGAATATGTGGTTAAATGTTTTGACAGCGATTTGGCTGTGAATTATTTTCAAAAGCAGCAATTTCCCCATTTCTTTTGCCTTTTACATTCACTAGCTGGTGTTTACAAGTGTGCACTTGCTGGAAATAGCATTTAGGTTGGCATTTAACATCCAAAAAGTAAGGGCCAAACAAGCTGGTGATGGTTTAACATTTTGGACAAAACTGAAAACTGGGGGAGAAAAAAAAGGACAACACAACACAAAGTCTCAAACACAGCTGAAATTTATTAGACATAATATTGCGGTTTAAAGGGTACATTTTTTTTTTTTCCACTGGTTTTCAAAGACACGCGCTAAAACCGCAATATTATGTCTAATTATTTCAGCTGTGTTTGAGACTTTTGTGTTGTCCTTTTTTCTCCCAATCTCGGGGATTTTGTCCAAAATTTACTATTTAGCGGACCTACACTTGATACTCAGTAAATGAAACTCTGATAAATGGAACAGTCTTCCTGTCCCTTCAGGTTCCGTTTATCTGAAATTGTACTGTATATATATA
>JAZHYW010022649.1:0-15332 GCA_037355805.1 Ixodes ricinus
CGACGCTAGAGTGACTCGGTAATCCTTGAGCCGCGTTCACACTGCCAATAAATCGTACGGAAAAGACGCAGGTAGCTTGCACTATTCCAGAGCTCGTGTTTTCATTGGCGACACGCATTCTCACTAGGCCAACCCGAACGTATAAGTTGGACGAGCTCAAGAACCCTCATTTCGGGGGTTTCAAAGAACGCGCCGCCGCATTTATAAACTTATCGGCGCGTCACGATTTACGCGGGGCGGTATCCAAGGTAACATGAAAGAGTATCTCCGCATTATATATCCTTTTTTTATTTTTTACTATACAGCGTGCAAGTTTGTCCGCTCCTCGCGCGCAACTCGTGTACTTGTTTAGGCCTCCTAATGCGCCCCCGTGCTTTTTTTTTACCCCCGACGTCAATCAATGACGGCGCGCGCGCTGGGCCCATGCCTTCACATCGCGCGTTCCCTGCACGTTATCGACGTTGCCCTTTGAGTTAGAGTGCCTTCATACACACGCGCGCTTTTGCTTGAGTGGTGACATCTCAGCCATTTTCCCGCCCAATCGCTTTTTTATGCATTTTGAAGTGCGCGCAATCCGGTGTCACTCAGCTCAAACGCGCGCAGCTCTGCATAATGCATTGACGCCATTTTATCACCCAAGTCACGCACCGACTGCGCGAGAGCGTCACGCGCTGGCACATTCAGTGCAACAATGGGTGTCTTCACCCTGAGGCAGACAGACATGCAGGCACCCTACCTTTGATTGGCGTGCCGCTCCTGGCGTTCCGATGCGCCGCCGAAGACGCGTTTTGGAACATCTTGCTCGCCGTACAATCGCGGACAGCCCTAGAGACGTACGGAGCGGCCTATTAGGATCGTGCCTCTCGACTCGTGGCTGGTTCTCGGCGTTCTAAACGGCTAATGCAGCGATTTCATCGTAAGGCGCCCCTGTGGCTCGCCACACCGCGTTTCTAAATTTCTCAGTGACTACGATACTCCGTTGAGTAGAGCTTACGTCAAAGTCGTATATACTCGCGCCTGGCACCGACCATGTGCCTCGAGATTTCAACGTCAAGCGGGTTGCTTGGAAGAACAGGCCCCTTTATTTTTTCGTGTCATATAATATTAGGAAGAAAGTCATATAATATTACGGAGCCGCGTAATATAGGTCAGAGACTGGTACTTACGCAGCAGAAGGTATCCGGGCATAAATAACACGCAGGTATCGTTCCTTTAAAAAGAAGAGGTAAAAAAATGAAAGACGTTTACAATACCCTATAACGTCGAATTAGAGCGCGGCTCTTGAGGAGGAGGAGGGGAAGGTACGGAGAGGAGGCTATGCCCCTCATCCTCTTCTGCTCGCCTCCCATTTAGGGGAAAGTTTTCCGCCAAATTTTGCGGGAAATTTTTCCGCTAAATTCAGCGGGAAATTTTTTGCGCTAAATGTAGCGGGGAAATTTTTTCCGCCAAAGTTAGCGGGGAAAATTTTCCGCTAAATTTAGCGTGGAAATTCACCCATAATGCACCGTGCGGTTACGCCGACGCCGACGGCGACGCCGCTGAAGCCGGAAACGGGCGCTTAAGAGCTGCGCTCTAAAAGAACGTTTTAACCTTGATCACACTGCTTATACACCTTTTCCACAAGGGCGCAGCCATCCTGAATGTCGTCACTTCTGGTACGTGTTAAAACATCGTTTTGATCTCTCCACACCGCTGGAAGGGGTTCGCAAAAAATGCTTGTTGTCACACATTCTTGTTTTGCCTCACCTATATTTCCTCTCGTATTCCAGGTTGAAATGTTTTATTAATTTTTCGTCCAACATACCAGATATAGAACCCACGTGACTGAGAACGAAAGTGAAACGGAAAACATCTATTGGCGCTTTAAGCAGGCGCCAAATTGAGCCGCCATATTGCCGACCTTCTCTTGTCTTACCGAGATGCGAGGCACTGAAGCAAGCGGGCGTTGACGAGCCTCCACAAAGGCCTATGCTAGGGACGAGGACACAGTAACTCTTAAAATGGCAATAACCTGTCCTGCTGTGGCAATGATCAAGTGAAGCGAACGGAATAAGAGGAAACAAAAACCGAAGGTCAATTATAGCGGCATCCATGCACAGCTGCTTGAAAGCATATATACATCATACGAAATACAGTCTGCATACAGATTCGAACGCGAGTCATCGCTAGATCCGCGTTTCGAATGCCGAAGGCAATGATTGTTTAAGGAGGAAACGTGACACGTGGCATTCGAACCACGAATATTGCGGTGACGTGTTTTCAGACTGTCTTTTGTATGATGTATGGGCAGTGTGACCTCGGTTTCAGAGGTAGACGTGCCATGAGTGGCTGCAGTTTGCGGACGGGGATAGTTTTATTCTGCAGGAACCCCTGGAGTGAAGCAATAAAAAAAATAGGGATTCGTGTTTTATGGGATAAGGTGAATGACCAACGGAGGTTTCATCGAAAGCAAGACGCCCCAGCATGTGCATTCTTTCCACGTTATCTTAAACCTTCGAACACATATTTTTCGTCTTTTTCACGCTCTTAAAGCCCAAGACTGATATTTCTGTATTAATGTATACGAGTGTTTTTTCTTTGTTCCACACCGGGATCTCACATGAAAGCTGCATACTAAATCTTCTATTTTACTAGTGTCTTGTGATAAGGTAGTTATAGGAACAAAAATATCACAACACAATTGTATCACAAAAGAAAAAAAAACTGCTGTCACAATTAGTTAATTACGTGCTTAACGGGAAGCGTTCTCGATAAAACAGACATTATATACGCGCCATAGTACGTGTAATTACCCATTATTTTTCGATACAGAGTATCATTTTAGTATTGGGACTGAGATTACGGACGCACCGACCTACAGCGGCTCCCGAGAGAATTTTTCTCCGTCCGACTCGATCGGCTCCTCAGAGCATCGCATTACGATACCCGATTCAGGTGCCGCGTCGTCGGCGGAACATTGTCGCACGCTCGCATCAGTTCCGCGCAATATCTGGATTGCATAACATTGGATAATAACCTCATGGCTCATCCACCGCACCGCGGATACTGCCCGTCGTCTGGTCGCCGTATTGCCTCGCGACTTCACCAGTTCACGCCATCACGAGGTAAGCCTATACGCACGAAGGTATAAGAGAATACGGCCCAAGATCACGAGCGAAGACTGCACAGAGAGACTACACAACAGAGCGGCACCAGACAACGGAGGCTGGTCCTCGTCATCGGAAGTATCTTAAGTAAATAAAAAGTCAGTGGTTTTACCAACCTTTCCAGACCATTTTAATTTCGAGTCTGGAACAACCCAAGAAACTATAGGATAAATGGCACTACGACGGGACATGGGGATTAATTCTAACACCACCTATTCAAAGGCGCCTCAAAGGTCTTGAGACTGAAGGCCTCGAAATAATCGGCAAAGCAGCGTACGTCACGGGAAATGGGCGGAGTCTAGATTGCGAGTTGATTCGCCGATTTTTTTAAAGTATTATAGATCCAAAGGTTTTTTTAAATTCTCTTGAAGCAGAATATCAGCAGTGCTTCGTTATATTAATCATGTGAGACTCCAGTCATAAATCAAGATTAGCGCAGACTGCAGCAGGCGTATGTAATGGTTAGTCAATATTTCTCGGTGAACTATGCCGTCATTCGCAAAAACGCGAAAGGAGGACGAAACTCAGTTGGGTAGACCGTTACTATAAGAGTAACGGGTCTAAAACACTAACCATTGAGGAACACCTTAAGTTAGAAAAGTCGTGAAATGATTTTTCTACTTTCGCTAAATACTGCTAGAATCATTCCCTAACTTTAATAACAGAATAAACTTGCCTTAGGTTTTGTTTTTTTTTCTAGGCAAAAGCAGTCGCCGGAAAATTCGTAAAATATGAGCATCGTTCATTCCCTCAACTAGAGCCAGAACAAGACGGCTACATTGCCTGGTGCCGATCCTATGCCGTCAATGTTAATCACAGCCACGCGCTGGAGTTGTCAAAGTATGGTGAGCTGCAGGCATTGTTAGAGTTCGGCTATTCTCATCACCGGAGTGGTCGGACACGAGCCGCTACCAGAGTTTCCGCCGAGAGGTTTTACGAGTTGAAAGTCAAGTGCTCCCGCAGTTCTTGTGATCAATTCATGAGCCGCGCTCGACTGTCGTCAGGCGGGTTGTTTCGACCCCACAATTACATTATCGAGCTTTGCGGAGGCAAGAATGCAAGAAATAGTCTCTTTTTATCCTCGCAATTTCACCGCGACCAAGAAGCTTCTGAATCGGTGGCGGTCTGCGAGGAAGTATGCCAGGGCCAGACTAAGGCAGCACGCCTTTGCAAAGTCATAAACATTCCAACCCGATATCGTTTTATCACCCTTTAACGGACGTTAAAGGGCATTGACCTTCTCGACATGAGCGATGAAGCAAGAAATATTCATTAGATTACAGTTGATGTTATGTTTCACTCAGTTTGAACAGCAATAGTTGATTCCCGACTTAATCGGACGATTTCGAAAAATCGAAGCAAACACAGTCCACACGCCTCCACGGTCCAGAGTGATCTGAGGATACTGAGTGAAAAACATAATGTATCATTCGTTAGTAAAACGATTTTAGAATGCAATGTTGACATGGATAAAAAATATCTGAATTTAGAAAATTTCGAAAATCAGAGAAAAGCGCGTGTTCTACACTTTTGCATGACATACCAGTTATAAGGACTCAGCAGAAGCTTGTAGGTGCATGTTTGATTTCTTTCTTGTAGAGCCAAAGCATATTTCACACTTTCTAGCCCTCGGCGAGAGTAATTTATCTAATGACTGCTTAAAATATCTACCTAAAATTATAAAGGATTTGATTTTAGTGAACTCAAGACAAATATTTTCACCAAATCCGACGGGCGAGGACAATTTAACCAATTATTTGAACCGCACTAGATAGTTCAATCAGTGCTGGTCAAATTGGAACAATAATTCAAAAATTAATGTGCTCATTTATTTAAATCGACTCAGAGCGCAAAGAAGGCTGTCATTGGTGTGAAACCAAAGCCCCGGACGACTGACTGCCCCACGCGACCAGAAGTGATATCCACGCAGTATCGCTCCCTTGAACCTGTGACTCCGCACGCTTCCACGTAGAGACTGCATCACCGAGATGACTCGCCCGTGGCTTCTGACGTCATCAGCAATGGCGGAGGCAATAGATCCTCCGAGATGAGCACGTCATGACAGCAGTCATTAGTACTACATCATATAATCCCACTAAGCTTTCTGAAAAGCCACGTAACTGCGTGATAGAAGTAAACAAACTTTTGCTGTTTCTGACATGCGAATAAATACGTGTACGGATCGATGAACGCTATAGTAAACCTGTTGCATTAGCTTGCATAACATCCGCGAGGGCTCCGAAAAAACCGGAGCTGCAAGCCGATATTGGGATTATGTCTCAATTCTGCCGCCGCTTGGATTTTGTGCATGTGTGTATCTTCGTGTTGTACTGCGCGCGAGGACATTAGGGCGCCGCACGTGTCTAGCCGATGAGCAAATAACAACAGAGACTAACGACCTTATAGCGGTAAGGATTAACAAACACGCGACTCCCTAATAAAATTTAAAAATAATACGTGACACCAAATTCAAAAGAAAATACCCGCAAGTTAATTTTCTCAGACGGCATCCAAAGGTGACTGGAAAATGGAAATCTCTGTAGTTGCAGGGAGCAAAAAATACTTAGATCGCAGCATGCTAAACGCGACTTCGGTTTTAGCTGTTGGAATCATGCATCTTTCGGGAGATTACAGAAAGAATCGTTTTGCAAAGTAACAGTTTTTAGTTCTACACGCGTGTGGCTCGTTTATTCTTCTATACTTTTGTTCTACATTTTGAAATGTGCCAACAACTGCTATTTAAGCTTCAGAATACATATTAGGACAAATTATGCATGATCCTCTTCTACAACTCTAGCTTTTTAACTCCGCGACTTTTTTTTTTTTTTTTGAGACACACAGTTAATTGGTTATATATTTGGTTCAGAGCATTCTACAGATTGTTCTCAAGCGCTGTATTTGGGCGTAAAAAACTTGTATAAATAATCCAATTAACAGAGTGCTTTGAAACTTTTCACAGATGACTTGAGGTGGTGCATTTATCAAACTCAAATTCTAGAAATGTAAATTTTTAAAAAATATGTTATTTCTTTATACTGTGTACATGTAAAGTAGCAGTGCCAACCAGAAGGTTTTGCCGTTTTCCTTCCTGTGCACACATGCAAAAAATAGTTTTTAGCTTTTTTTTAACCTACACTTCTACATTTTCAGTCTGATAAACGGACCACCTAAATACGTATTTGTGCGACATGTCAATGCCCTCTGTTTACGGCTTCATTTATACTGACTTTCCCGATTCGCTGTACATGCTACTCGCTATATAAAAAATACCCATGGAAGCAGTACGCTCCATGGAAAGCTCCTCCGCGCCATTCGGTGAAGAGGCGGCTCCTGTAAAACACCTAAACGTCTGCCTGTTTTAATAGGTGTCTTCGTAACCAATTCAAATGCCAGCACTAATATCACAGTGTCAGTTATTCCATACCAATTGTTGCATAAACTTTTAGAAAACAAAAACTATAGAAAATATTTTCCGCTCCTATTTGAATTCTCTCATCACGAGATCGTGCATCGTATCGGCCCCATTGTACTGTGCATGACAGATGATTCTTAAAGGGTTCAGAAGCAATCATGCATCAGACTCCATCATTCTTTTTAGTCATTCCAACTCACGCACCCACGTGAGAAAGCAGACCAACAACGACGTCTACTTGGCGGTGAGACCTCGTTGTCGGCACCAGCACACACTTATCTGGTCCTCAAGCCGGCCCTTCAGCCGGCCAGAGGACGCCGTCATGATAGCCGACCATTGGCTAAACGTCGGCGTTTTCACTGGCGGTCATTGCTGAGTCCGTTCCTGCTGAACGTCTGTCGTCAGGCGAGCTTTCAGGATGTTTCCGCAACGTGCCATCAAGACTGTTGTTCTTCATAAAGAGAGGTGGAAGCTCGTTCTGAGCATGCGCTGCGAATGACGCGCTCAATTGTGGCATCCAGTTAATTGTAGAGTTTACAAATTGTCAAACAAATTATAAAAAGGCTCCAGTTCTTCGTTTATATATGTAGTGAGTTTTTGAGGTGGTAAGAAACAAGTGTGCCTTTAGAAACTGAGGGTGAGGAGGAGACTCAAGCGCACGGGGACGTCAAAACACCGAGCTCTGGTTGGAATGATTATAGAGTAGACGCAAAGCTATAACTGCCTTTCTCTCCAGTCACTTTTTGAACGCATTCGAACCACGGATCTCTATGACAATTGCTGGATCGCATTTGACCAGCTCCGCCTATGGACGGGAATTGACCCCGTAAGTGATGACGTCACAACATGGCGCTGGGTCCAAACAAACCGTTGCTAGGGACGTTGCTATGGACTAGTGCATGGACACTCAACATGAGGCTAGATTTTTGCTTACAAGTAAGTAAATAATTTTTGTAAGCAACCTAACGTCTTGATATGTCATTATGAAGATGTTCTTGTCGTCTCAGTGTCGTATTGCTACGATGAAGGCCATTTCTGAAGTATTACACTCCGCTTTGCTTTGCTAGCAGACGACACGATAGATTTGCTGGCCTCTGTTGCAGCGGGCGTCTTCATTGAATTGCGTCAGTAAACGAGCGACAAAAACAAGTGCATCGCCATAAACGTAGAGGCCTCCGCAATGTGCGTTTTTTTCTGTAAAAAATTCAGCTTAGTTTAGAGGGGTGAAAATGCCGTAAAATCAAACCACGTCATGCAGATCAGTTACGACGACGACCTGAAGTGCATTACCGGCGTAATGCAGGCCAGCATGAGAAACAAGTCGTACGCCGTCGAGGTAAGTCATTTGTTATTATTATTGAGGTTGTTAGGTTATTAAAGAATAGCATGTCTATCGCGATTTCACAGTATTTTGCTTTTTTTTTCCTTGGTATACATCAAATTGCGTCGATGTGCTCTTTTGGTGAAGATCTCCATCGAACCCGCGATGCGAGTACAATCTGTAATAAACTCACCTTATGTTTTTTATCCAGTTCTTTCGCGCTTTGGGGTCTTGCGGAAATCTGAAGAAACTGCAAGAATCTTTCTCCACGCGATGGTTACAACCAGGGTACGAAGCACCCTCCCATAGCGCGAGTCCGCAAACAAAATTTGGAATCTCAACCGATCGCCTGAAGTGCTTTTCTCACGGGTGCAATGCGATCTTTTAGCAGACGATCATCACGATCGACGCCCGGACTTTCGATAAACCATATTTTGCATCGCACCCTACTATGAATCATTATAATTGTCTGAAATTCATTATATTTCAAACAAATGCAATATCAGAATATCGTCTTTATTCGCACAATCCAGACGCCGGCGCCGGCTTGACCAGCGGGCGTGTGGCAGACGGCATACTACTTGCATTCGTCGTCTGCTGCAGGCATCTTGAGGACCGGAAGTTGCAGTCGTAAATATTTCAGAACCAAGCGATTACCGGCACACTTCTGTCGAAACATATATGACATTCAAGCTTTCTATATCTGTGATTTTTAGAAGTTTAAATCCTACTCCTTGTTTTTGAACGGTCGGGTTTTCGTAGCGAAACCTAGCCACATGTATTTGTCCATAACAACGACCCTAGCAACGGTTTGTTTGAACCCATGACGTCACACTTACGGAGTCAATGCGGCCACAGTCGGCCATCTTTTTGGTAGAGTTATACTATCTCTAGCCATCATAGTAATAAGGCGGAAAGCGCAATGGCGGCAGGCTGCCATGAAATAGCCGTAGATCTAGTACACTGTACCGTGGGTGATATTTGGTGCTTGATTGAAGTTGTTCGACGAAGCAGATTCTTGAGACCCGGCGTGAACGGTAGACTCATCTTTGAGGCCCCGGCGAAAGTTCTACGAGAGCGCAGCACCGGGGAAAGCAGCGCAGCTCGCATCGAAAGCAGACTCCGTACCGGCGTCTGCTTTCGATGCTTCTTTCGATACGACTTTCGATGCGTGCTGTGCTGCTTCCCCCCCCCCGGTGCTGCGATTTCGTGAAACTTTCACCGGGTCCTCAAAGATCGGGCTACCGTTCACGAAGGGTTTCAAAAATATGTTTCGTCAAACAATTTCAATGAAGCACGAAATATCACCCACGCTATTTTGATGGCAGCCTGCCACCACAACTGTCACAACTCTGTCTGCCATGGATGGATGATAGTGGCTGCAGCAGCTGTACCTTGGCTAGAGGTGATATAACTCTACCAAAAAGATGGCCGCCAGTGGCCGCATTCGCGGAGCGGGCAAACGCGATCCAGCAATTGTCATAGAGATCTGTGATTCGAACTCAAAACCCCGGAGTCCGGTTTTCGGCGTTCGCGCTAAACTTCGTTTCAGCTTGGGTCCAGACGCAGCCGATACTAGGAGCGCGAGCGTGTGGCCCTGAACAGTGCTTGCATTGCACGAGCGCGCGTGCTTGGCAGGGACGCTGAAAGCCCGGAGCTCGCGCTTGTAGCATCGGCAGCGTCTGGACCCGAGCTGAAACGAAGTATAGAACACGTCCGATTGGTGAGTGGAGAAAACGCCTGCTATAGATTCGCATCGCCCCACTAATCATTCCAACCAGAGATCGGTGCTCTTAGATTCTACGCCTATGTGTTCACATACCCAAGGCCCAACGTGCAATCTCGCAATCCCCTTGAACAACAAGCTCAAGCGTGCGCCATGTGCACAAACGCCGAAAATCTGTCCAATAAGACGAAAGGCACATGTAGCTATATTTATTGCATTCTTAAATTAATCTTCTGTTATGGCTCTGATGCACTAAATTCACGTCACCAGTCTACGTTTCTAAAACTAGGAGTCTAACATAACCTCAAAACCATATAAAAACAAAAAGGCTAGAGCGGCACCATTACGATTTAAATTGTGATTACAACTCAAGTAAGAATCGCCCTCGTAAATTCAAAATCCTTGTATTGCGACTCAAAATAAACACGTTGTTAAATACAACTACGTGAATCCTATTAGCCAGGGCTCGGGTCTTGTTAATTAATTGATAGAACTTGCGTTGAACAACTTGCGGTCCTATACCGTAATATTAATCGTAACTTCCGGCGCTAATTAATCTCTCCTATCAAACTGCAAGTATAGACGACGGCTCCTATGCTTGATCGCAGAACAATAACCAACAGCTACCTTGGTCACGTACGCTAGCCGAAAATCAAGATCAAACGCTACCGCTTCTTTGTACCGCCGCACCGAGCGCACGTTGCAAGCTCTTTCATAATTTGTAGTTAGAGGGTTCAAACAAAGATATCAGATCGAAATTAAGGATGTACGCAAATAGCTGAGGATTTGAAAGGGACGAAAATGTTGAAGGCATAAAATATACAAGAACTACCTTCACTTGAATTATCGTAAAGAAGCGGAAGACTTCGTTCCGCGGGCCTCGCTGAGCAACGGCAAGGAGGGAAGAGGGTGGGGGGGGAGCCTTTGGCGATGTCGCTACGTCGACTGCCGACTCTAATGAGCTTCCGAATTAATGAGGTGATTAGTACGTAGGACTCGAAGAAGACCGCTGCGGCGGGTCTCGGTTCCTGGGAGCGTGCCGTGCTCTTTCGGAGCAATGTCTCGTAGAGCAAATACAGTCCGGCCGTCCGAACTCTGTTCGTGAAATGCTGAGCGTCGCGACTATACATGGCTTGCACCGACATCACATCAGCCGCCATTGTGGTGACTTTGCTGCGAAGCGTACCTTCTGCAGCATACGCAAACCACCACCAAATTCGTGTTTCTTGGCAAGGACAAGTGCAGAAAGTATCATCATGGTCATCGCCACTACAATCATCATCCTCATCATCGTCATCATCATCATTTATCTTTCCTCGAGGACCCGAATGAGTATTATACGAGTAAGTGGGCGTGAATATATAAAAAATCAACACAACATGAACACATTATAAAAGCTATTAAATCTACAGACGATTACAAGCAGAGATTCTGGCCGCCTGGACCTATTGCTGTCTTACCCAAGCATCAAGGTGAATGCAGGGATTGGTGTTCCACGCGCCGCACGTACTGGCCTCAGCAGTAGTAACTTTTCCAAAGCAAAAACCTAAACAAATGGCATTTTGCACGCGCGTTCGTCAATGCTTTCTTTGGTTATTTACTTCGAATATTTTATACAGGAAAGGCGTGCGCGTGTGGCGTGGAACACCAATCCCTGCATTCTCCTTGATGCTTGGGTAAGACAGCAAATGGTCCATTGCAAGCCTGTCAAGGCCACGTTCACGTGCTCGATTCGCGTGCTGGTGCCAGTCAGTACATGCAAAGTCAGTACACGCAAAATATGAAACTCGGCGAGATCTACGCCGCCGATAACGATACTTTTATACGGCCGTACGCTTGTTTTGCACTTCGTTACGAACTCCTATAAAGTCCATTCGTGCATATACAAGAAGTCGGCCGTGCTCGGCGATCAGGTTTTGTCGCCCGAAGCGAGCGTCTGCTAGCGTGTCATACTCGCATACCCGCCAATTGAGCTACCCAAACAAAACATTAATCGGGATCATGTTTCGCGCGAGTGTCCAACCGCGCACCGAAGTCGCGTTCATAGCACGCCTTGCTCTGTTCAGCACGGACAGGACGTAGATCGATAATCACCGAGCTTCGTGCAGCGACGATCAAAACGGCGTCAAACAAACGTTTACGTGGCTTTTAGCATGACCAAAACAAACGCAATGCGTTCCAGGGCATCTTTTTTTTTCCAAAAAAGCCTGAGCTGAAAAAAAAATTTGAGGGCGGTATTTGTCTTATTTTGAGCACTTCTCATTAACAAAAGCGAGCAAACCGGAGACCCACGCCGCAACCGACGCAACTGCTGCCGCCATTTCTTTTTCTTTTAAAATGCACAAATATTTTTTGATACGCTGCGGAAAAGTCCAGTGTTTCCTCTCCCCCTCAGGGTAGACGACTAGGAGAACCAATCACTACGATCGAGGGAATGAGATTGGCAAATGGCGGGGCGAAGATATTTTGAGACCTACACAACGAAGCCTTATCCTTCTTAAAGTTGGACGGGGAAGCGCGTCATCATTCGCCGGACTCCCTCCCTAGGTGGCAGTGATTGGTCGATCACTGGGAGCGCTTTTTGCGGGAAATTAACTGCCACGCTTTCCGCCACAACTACGATAATACGAGCTAACAAAATGACCGGATCAGAAAAGGACAAAAAATAAAATACGAATCCGGAATCACGAATGCCTAAAAAATTATAAATTTTCTAAAGGCATGACTCCCCAATTCAACTTTGAACCCGACAATATACAGTGAAACAGAGTTCAAACGCTGGGGGCCTGTCCAGTTTGCCTGCGTCCAGCGTTGCTTCGGTCACGGGCACAAGAAGTAAGAATGGAAAAAAAAATAAGGCGGCAGATGGAGATAAAACTTCCTGCGTCCCTTTTCAACCTTTCAACCCCCCGAGGGTAACCGAGCGTGACTGAAAGAAAGTCCGGGCGCAGTTCCTAACTGGTTTTGAATTTCTTCACCAGCCGTCGGTCGGCCGCTCTCTGGTACGGTATAGTGGTGGTCGGTCCGGTTTTTCTCTCCGGCAGCCGAGTGCCGCTGTCGGCGACGTTTCAATTTTGGTCTCTCCCTTTTCGGGGAAAGAAAATCGAATCCCGGGGAAACGGAACGGAACTGGGAAAGCGCCGAAAGCGCGCAGGTTCGGGAACAGCTCTGAAAGTTTATGTTTTTTTCTTCTCTATCTATCTATCTGTTTTCGGACACGGAGTCTTATTATGCCGAGGCTGGGACGAAAGCGGCCGGAAATGTATTCAGCCTGGGTTTTCACGGAGCGAAAGAGTGGACCCTCCCGGAGTCCCCTCCTCGGCGAACAATGGGACGCAGAGGAAGAAGTGGTTTTCTTATTTTGGCCCAGCAGTGATCAAGAGCGCTTTTGAACTAAGTCGTGGCTCTTCTGGCCTGTCACCCCCGTCTGCTTAAAAGTGCGCTTCTTTTTTCGTCTTTTTTTTGCCGTTTTTTAAGCGCGCATATAAGGCTTTTTGTTTTTATGCCCGATTTCCTTGCAGCGAATTTTCTTTGCAATTTCGCCGTTGCAACATCGAGCACTGGCTCTCCCACCAATGTTTTTTATTTTTATCTTTTTTGCGGAGAGTTAACGTTGCAACTGCGGAAAATCGCGAGGCTTTCTTTAACACCTATCGCCGGATCCAAACTTCACCCTGCTGTGTAATTGTGTGGCGTTTTGCTGCGTTCGCCGGCAACGATTATAAAGGCTTGAATCGGGTTGTTGAACCAAAGACTTCTTTCGGTTCGGTTCAGGTCCAGTCCGGAGCGGAAAAGATCGCGGTTCGAGACCAGTTGGCGGTTCACGTACCGGTTCACCCAAAAAAAGAGCGGTTCAAGAAAAGAGAAAAGTTTGACCGAATATTCGCACGACCTCGTACGGCCATGAAATGCTTACTAAGGGTATAAAAATGGCGCTCGTTCACCGGTTTTCTGTGCTCCCCTCTGCTCTGTTGGAGACGCAGTCTTCTGAAAATTCAGACGGCTACCGTGAGCAGTTGGACTGTGCCGGTACCAATCTTTTATTCACCAAAGCGCAAAATTAACTACCTCGCAAGGGTTGGCGAGTACCTCTCCAAAGGTCTGTTACATGCATACGCCATATTAATTTTGCTGTTGCGCATGCGCTGGCGAACAGCTGCGTGGAGATGGCCGAAGGAAAAGGACATCATCTAATGTGTGCGGGCTTAATCGCTGTTGCTGGCCGTGATCGGGATGTATGCCGATCCCGAGAGACGACCCTTCCGCGCTGGCTTGCGTGGCCCGGTACTGCAAGAGCGACGAGTGCAATTGGCGGGCTGCAACTCGGTATGCAGCGCGCACGTTGCGCTTTACACAATTTTATGACGTTGCCACCCTCGCTGAATTCGGGGCACCTGTTCAAAGCCGTCTTGCTGGAGGTCTAAGTTTGCCCGGAAGATAGGAGAATGGTCGCTAACAATGCTTTCAGGCGAGCCGCTTTCTTTTTCGATACGACACGGGCTGCGAGGTCGTCATCAAGGCGAAAAGTGAACTCCCACGTTGTTGCACGTTGCCCGAGGCTCGCTCTGGTTGGGCATCTTCTATGCTAAGCTTCCTCGAGGCCAGTAGCAGAGGGCTGCTGCAGCTCTGGACCTCTTCTGAGCTTGTTGAAGCGTCAGCATGGTATAGCGGATCCAACAGTATAGCCGCACAAAATATGTCGCTTCTGAGCAAGACCTTCTCTCGCCTTTTCAGCGGCAGCGGCCGGCTGGTTCGCGACGGAGTGAGGTTAATTTTTTTGACGTCTCGAGTTCGACTCGTGACCGTATGACCGAGCAACTGACGTCGAGGATACCGCAGAAGTTCCCGCAGGTTAGTTGCTCTGACCCGGAAGCTGCACTGTTGCTTCCTCGGCCGGCCCCAGGGTAGGCTACGTTGTCGTTGCCGGTCTGCTTGAGAAAGCTTGTTGTCCGAAGGTTTGCGCCAGCTGCCACGCAGCCTAACCTGGCGAGCAACCTGATAAAACCTGCCGCCAGCCTAGCAGACTGGTGGTGGCTGACTCTGCACGCGTTTGCTGCGCACTGGCGTCTAGCTGCTGGTTAGCTCAGATCGGCAGAAGAGCTCCGCTGGAGATGGAGGCCCCTGGTTCGTTACTGGGATCAGGTGAATTTTTTCTTCGCGCTCACCGCGAGTCACCCAGCTGCTGTTTCGAGATTTCTGTTTGTCCTTTGTCCCTCTCGTTGCCCTTACTACCAGGGATTATTCTTGTCATTCCTTGTTTAGCTCGCCTGCATCTTTGCATTAATTGCATTCTGGAAACCCCAGTGTGTATTGCCGACTGGATTAACCAGGATGATGATAGATCAGCATCAACATTCGTGGACATCCCGTTTCAGCCCCTGGTCATTCTGCTGGTTCTCACATCGTAGTTCTTCAACTGCCAGCAGAGATTGCATGCTTTACTATCTGCTGTAATGTACACCAAAAACGGCGCGTTGGCGAATTCCCTTGGGTCATATGTGCCGACTTAAGGAACCAGCACTGCAATCCATTCGTTGCTCTGAGCGCTCGCTGGCGCAAATCTGTCATGCTGGTGTGCCGGATTTGTGAAGGGCTTGGAGAGCGATAAGTTTAGAAATACGGTACACCTTGAATTGGGTCCTGGACATATCTGTGTTCAAGAGACACTCAAGCTGGCCAACGCCTAAGGACAGGACCTGAAAAGTAACAATCCCTTAACAATGCAGC
>JAZHYW010022650.1:0-13919 GCA_037355805.1 Ixodes ricinus
TACTTCGTTCAGTTTTGTATTCACTTCAGATATTAGCCTTGGTGAGGGCGTCGAGAATGAGAGCTTTCTCGAAGAAAATACGACGGGGCAAGTTAGCTGACGTAGGTAAATGATTAAACAGGACGATATAACTGGCCTCAGGTAGATCAATATGTTTAGCTTTCTCTGAATGCTTTTGGGCAGTCAGAGGTTTCTGCTGGGGGAGTTTTGTCGACAAATGTGCAATTTTCACCCGCACACAGATGGTGATAAGTCTGTCATGAACGCTGATACGTTTATTTTGAGCTGTTCATACGACACACTGGTATATTTCAGCATCTGTACGGCAACAGAGCAGCCTAAAACCTACCGTCACTTTTGGGTTGTCAATTGCTTCCTTCATAAATAGCAGACGCTCACAATTCCGGCGTCGTTGGGTTCCATGGCCCGCGGGACGCGATTTCATCAGAAAATCTACTTCTTTTTCCACTGGTTTTTGACCATCGCCCAACAGACGAACCCCGTCGTCTGCTCCTGCTCCCTCAACCGGCCTCGCCGGAAGCGAGGCATGACAGGATTACATTTTGGCACGCCCGATTTTCTCGGTGCAGCGAGTGCAGGCACGCGTGGGGTGCCGCCGCTGAAACGAACCCGGAGAATGCAATCCTCGTGGGAGTGCCTGCCGAAACGAACTCGCTTTACGCCGCGAGTGGGCACGCGTGGACACGAGTGCCGTGAAGGCGCAGACTCGCTATAAGTTCGTAAATGGTTTTAATAAGCGCGTAAGAGTGAAGTGTGTTCACCGGTAGAAAATAGGGCGCACGTGTGCGCAGCTTAACTCTGTTTTGCTCGGACAGAGTGTGACCGCTCGGACAGCAGATTCCCGGCCTTTGGCGCTTAGCGTACGGATTATGTCGATCGTTCCGCTTGTCAATCTTCACCATCAATTTGGATAGCGTAGTCAGAAACATCGGCCCGCATATTTTCAATCATCGAGAAGTTACTCCAATGCGGTTATGTAGGTTTATTCTCGACCACCGCCAGAGACGTGGCCTACGGCTTCTGGTTGGTCGCACGTTCGAATTTCTGGGAACTGGAACACGCCCAGCCCGCTTTGGCCAATGGCGCCTCCGCATTGTCTCCTACTTCCCAACGAATGGCCAAACTCTCTACATATACAGCTCTGATGTATGGCTATACCGCTGGCCTGCGGTGGTAGCGCCACCCTGGCTGAATACTGGCATTCGCGCGTGATTTCTCACCCTTTTTAAAGGGCAACTCCGCTTCATTTTTGATATTTAGAAAACTATGCAGCCCTCTTCAGTATCATATAGGAAGACCCCATGTCAAATATTACGATCTAATTCCGTCTATATATTTAATAAACTGGCCAGCAAACTTTCAAACGAGCCAAGTCGCCGAAATCTGCCAACTCTAGCGTGCGACGTGAGGCGCAATCGTCAGCGCAGTCAATGCGACGGGGTTGGAGCGGCCAACGTTGAACCACTACGCCAAAGGCATGACTACGTCATTCTCACGTTTTGGTTGTTTTTACTTCTCAGAGCGAAATTGAACGATGACGTCGCGGGTTTCTCCTCCCGGTGTTGGCTCTACGGCGTCCACGTGATCACCGTAACGCGGATGCGCTAGTTTGCGCTGCCCTGCGCGTTTATCGCATGTCCGGTTTCTCCGCTCCCCCTCTCCTCTTTCGTGTTCTCCCCTTCCCCCTCTCCCCCGGGCCATCACCATCCACGCCATGCGAAGCGACCTGCCCGCGTCGCGTGTCCTGTACCTCGCCCCTACGAACGTCACAAGACCACGTGGTTCGACGTGACGTGGCCATGACTCTGAGGACACGAGACCAATGTTGCCTGACGCAACCGAAGTTTCGGTTTCGGTATCAGCTGATGTTTAAATTAAGATTACACAAATAATATTCAACATTTCGCGAATCCGAAGACGTAGAGCTGTTGAAGTAGTACTTTGTGAAATGGAATCACATGTAAGCCTAAATTTTCGGAATTGAGCGGAGTTGCCCTTTAAGACCAATTTTTCTCCCCTAACTGTCACCAGGCAGTGTGGGGTATCACCAGGATGACCTTCGGGGGATCGGGCAAAAAAAAACTAAAAACATCACCCCCCTGCCTCTTCAACCCGGCGAGGGAGTCGCCAATTTTCCTCTGGTCAAACCTTTTCGGCGTTACCCCAGCACCGGACCCACTGGGAGACAGGGTTGAGACTTTGGGCCGGAGCCACGCGGGATATGGATGTGCCGCCAGTGTTGCCAGATGGTCCCACAAAAAACCGCCAAACAAAATAGCCAAGACTAAAAACAATGATTTTTAAGCCTTATATTGACAATTTCTCACACTCATACAATACACGTTACAATCTCTGTTTCAACCCTTAGATGCACCACCTTTTGTGTACATTATGTTATTGGTGAATTTTTCAAAAAAGCTTCGGAATGATGAAAATCCGTATAAAACTGGCCCTTCGTTCGTAGGTTTTCAGAAATACAAAACACACAGACAGCTTTATTCTGAGGGCCGGGAGATATGATCATACAGTAAAAGAACGAAATACAGAAGCAGAACAGTCAGAGCACTGGATGTTTCAAACCAGAACCCCAATATCTTAGGTCCTTACCAATCTCCCACCCGTCTCTTTTTCTTTGTGAAGAATATTAGTGTCACCCATTCTTGTTCACGCTATTTCTGATTGTGTTGTCCTTTCTTGGGGTGGGCAGCAACTGGAAGGTAGTCAATTGTTTAGCGGTGAAACTGCGGACTTCTCATTTTTACAAACCTGGGTGCCTAAGGATTCTCACAATAAAGTACCAAAGCAGCATTTGGAGAGTTCAGTCTACGTCCGGGCAGAGCCATATGCGTCCGGGTTGAAGGAGCGCTACCGCGCCTGTGGTAATAGTGCAATCTGTTTGGTTTGCTCCACTGCGCTGCAGGGAGACCGTTTAAACTCTGCAAGCATTGCTTCACTGCGCATTCTGAAAACACCGAAGTTTGTAGAAGTTTGAAGCCTTTCTCCTTCCTCTCTCTCCTCTTAACTAGCCAAAAGAGAAACAATTTTTTTTCGAAACTGATTAAAAGTTCGAAAATTAACTAGCCGAACCTCAAAGTTCGGCGTCGAACCTGAGGTTCGACAAAAGTTCGCCGCATTCTTAGAAATAGCCCAAAATAGCCACATAGCCAACCACGAAATTTTGACGCCAACTAGAAAAAAATGTAGCCCAATTTGGCTATATATAGCCCAATCTGGCAACACTGTGTGCCGCTAACCCTCCATCCAACGAGGTAGACCAACGAGGTAGACAACATCGTTGGGATACAAATGGATATAATGAAAAGAAAACGAGTGAGTGCGCAGGCGAGCTGGTGGATGTTGATCATGATGTAGAAAATCTGAGACTGTGGTAAAAGCTGGGAAATTTGGTCGAAGAAGAAAGACAGGGGATAATATAATATAGTAATAGATAATATTGGCTATGCCCTTTGTAACTAGGGGTAGCTTGCGCCATCTAGCCTGAGAAAATGCTTACCGGCTGGATGGATGAGTGAATGGATGTTAATGGCTATACCCCTTGTATTATTGGTAGCTTGCGCCACCTAGCCTAAGTTTAAAAGACGAAAACATTATTTTTTCTGCCCATGTAAGACCAATTTTCTCCTCCTAACTATCACCAAGCAGTATGGGATGTCACCAGGATGACCTTCGGAGGATCGGGCGACTCCCCGTTGAGGGAGTCGCCAATTTTCCCTCTGGTCAAACCTTGTCGGCGTTACCCCAGCATCGGACCCACTGGGAGACAGGGCTGAGACTTGGGCCAAGCCACGCAGGAGGGGGTCCCAATGTTCCTCTGTCCCGCCTGTCCCCAGCTGTGCTAGTTAGTTGTCCATCATTCAATTTTCCCTAGATAATTTCCACTAATCTTCTAATCGCCTCAGTTGTCACCGTAATCCTTCCATCGCGTCGCCAGTAAAACCCAGGGCACCGGCCAAATCCTTTACCCCTTCAGGGAGGGCAGGGCGAACCCCGTGCACTTCAAAACCAAGTGCTCTAGTGTCTCGCTATCATTCTGGCAGGCGGCACATAATGTGTCTGTCTCCTGAAATTTAGCCATATACGTCCTCGTCCTCAAAACTCCCGTTCTCGCCTCGAACAGCAAAGAACTTCCCAGTTAATTGTCAAACAGATTTTCCTTTCTTATGTCCTACTTTCGTGACCTGTACACTGTTAGAGCTGATTCCTTCTGCGTTCTTCTCTCTCATATTTTCCTCTCTGCCTCTGAAGTAGTCTGCTCAGTCCCATCACCAGTGTAGGTATTTAAAAGTAAGCTTTCGGGTTTGGTTTGTCCATTTTGTGTTTAAACTTTTCATGTATAAATACTTGAATACCTTCCTTGCCCACCGCGTATCATCCATTTCGGTCAACCTTTGTTCAAATTTCAACTTACTAATTGCCTCCCTGCTCTCAAAATATGACCATCCCATGTCCCCCTTTACTCCCTCATTTGGTGTTTTTCCATGTGCTCCCAGTGCCAATCTGCCTACGCTTCTCTGTCAAATTTCTAATCCTGATTGAACATCTCATTTCAAGCACAGTACTGCATTGCCAAAAGACGTACAGTCCTGGTACCATCACTCCTTTCCATATACCTCTGACCACTTCATATCTATTATAGTTCCATAGTGCCTTGAGCTTCATAATAGATTAATTTCTTTTCCCTTTTATAATTATATTCTCTCATGTTTCTATAGATATTTCCTTTCCTCATGGAGCCAGACTCCCACATATTTGTATTTTCGTACATAATCTATTACAATGTCTTATATCCTCAGAGGTTCGACATTACTTTAGACTTGTCACTACTAAAACTCATGCCAAAGGTGTCCCCGGTCCTCTCTCCACATATTGCAGCTAGTTCCTGTAATGTATCCTGGTTATCTGCCATGAGTACTATGTCATCCGTATACATCAGTCCTGGTATTACCTGCATTACCTTTCTCCACTGATCTCTATGACTATGGCTGGATCATCCCAGCTTTTTTCCTTTATCTTTTTTCCTGCGGCGCTGCGCATCCGTAAAAATGTCCACGTTTTCTCAACGGAAAGTCTCACGGCTTACACAGGGTTTGAAATAGCTTCTTCGACGAGTGACGACGAACGAGTAGAAAACGTGTCTTCAGCACGCTGCCGCCAGCCTCCGCAGCGCTCGAGGAACGCGATTTTTCAACATGAAAGATGGCCGTCCGCTGGCTTCACTCGGAAAAACGGGTCCCGGCCCCCGGGTTCGATCCCCGGGTTCGATCCCCGGACCAGGCAGAATTTTTCGGTCGCGCACCAGTAACCTAGCTGTGTTTGGAGATCTGTGTTTGTCCTTTGTCCCCATTCTCCAGGGATTATTTTCGTCATTCTTGTCCAGCTCGCTTGCCCCTTTGCATTTAATTACATTATAATCCAAATCAACAACACGCTACAACATGTTTTTCACGGAGTACGACTATTACGAATGCCATGAGGTGTTACCATAGCACTGCATTTGATTGCCTTGGTATTATTGGACAGCTGGAAAAATAGAGCGGGAGGCATGTACAAGTAGGGATACCCGACGGGTAGACGACTCATAGAAGTAAAGTAGCCCTTGTATTTGCGATTGTGTGCGTACGTAATTTCCGTGCTTTACGATTGCATAACCCCAGGTGGTAAGTACTTTACTGTCACGATGCACGCGAAACCATTCCCTGGTCTCGGGGACGCGCAAAATTTGCTGTACGAGGCCTCCGTCATTATGAGTATTACTGCCAACGCCGGTTCCTCCCTGGCCTCCGTCACGCAAGGCTTGCGACTGCTCAGCTTCCTCGCCAGTGTAACTGCCTGCACGTTGTAGGGTTCCCGAGAACAAGGCGTCGTTGATGAAGTTGGCTGCTTGACTTCCGTAAATCCGCTTGAATCCTGGTGACTTCCGGCCACATTCATTGCGATCACGTTTCCGTCTGGACGTCTCTCCCCGTCCATAGAGGTCCAAGTACCTACCAAGTAGCACCCAATGTTGTGCAAACATTCCCTGGACTCCCTGGACAGTGGCGTACCAACTTGTTTTTGAGTGGGGGCAAACTACACCCCCTTCTCCCCAGGGGCCGGGGGAGGTGCCCTTGGTATCCTTAGGCGCCGCCGGCCAGTGTTTGCCCTGCCCAATGGCGGCTGTTTCAGGGGAGGGGGGGCGAAACACATGTCTTGCCCCCCCCCCCCAAACCCCAAGAACTGGGGTGAGGGTGGGGGGGTCAAGCGTGCCCCCCCCCCCTTCAATTGGTACGCCCATGTCCCTGGATGTTCTGAACGTTGAAGGAACGTAAAAACACCATTCGGAATGGGAGCGTTCGTATGCGAACATTCCCTACTAGGTAAGCTACTCAACATTCTAGGAACGTTCGTTGGCGAACATTAGTATGCACAATATTCTCTTAACGTTCCACTTCGAACATTCATATGCGCAACATTCTCGGAACGTTCGCTTGCGAACATTCCTAGAATTTTCGCAGGTGAAGCCAACTTTACGGAGCTCTCACGCAACCTTTGGTTTGAAACACCATCCACTACTATATGCCACTTTGTGCCAAAAATATGCAAATTAAGGGGAGTTTCTGGAGACTTAGCATAAGGGCTCAGTTTTAATCTTATATGAGTCAACCGAGGAACCTGACATAATAATAATACTAATAAATTTTTTTATTGGTGTAGGAGAAAAGCAATGGTTTTCAAAACTTGATAATGAATTTGGCACTCACTGCGTATGTAGAGGCCCTATAGGGGCAGCTTTGAATGGACCAGACATTTAGTATCTGGGGCTTAAAACCTTGAAAAGGGTATTTCCCAGTTGTATGTGGGATGCCATGTGTATCTGTTCTTAAACTCGGAGTAATCGGTTATGTGTACAGCACATTTTGAATGAAAGTAGTTGACAAGTGGCAGGTAGGAGTAAACTGTCATTAGTACGTGCTCAGGCTGGTGACCATGGAAAGCGGCTAACTTGTGCTTGCGCCTTCTAAAAATCCTTTTCGATTAAAAATTATCGCCCTGAGAGGAGCTTTATCACATCCATATATGTAGTGCGGCTCATTGGGACTGTAGCTTACCGTAATTGGGCAATCTTTGTAAATAGTCCTCAAAGAATGTTCCCTGAATGTAGCGATGTACCCACGCCACGTTCTGATGAGATTGAAAGGATGTCCCTGCATAAATTTGCAACATTTCAAGAAAGTTACAGAAGTTCTTTGGATGTTCTAAGAACGTTCTTAGAACCTTGTTAGGATATTGGAATGTTGATTGAATGCCCTGGTAATGTTCTATGTCATTCTCAGGATGTTCTAAAAATCTCCTTAGAAAACATTCCCCGAATGTAGCGATAAGTGCCTGCGCCACATTCTGACAACGTTGATAGAATGTTCTTACGTCAATTTGCAACCTTCCAAGAATGTTGCCTATGTTCTTTGAACATTCCCGGAATGTTCTCAGAACGTTCTCGTGCCACGTGGGCTGTTCTTCCACCAAATTCTTGACACCAAGGCCCGCAGCGCCAGCGAGTGAGTGCAAGGAACCTTGCAAAGCCCAGTCACCAACAAAGTCGTGCACAGCGTCCTTGTCGGCAGCAAAAATGTCTTGGTCAGACGATACCTCCAAGGTCAGACGAAGCCTCTTTGAAATGTTCGATTTAACACAATATGTCACAGAGGGAACACGTCTTTTAAATATTTTAGATCTCCTACTTTGCAATTTGCCGGGTGCGATTGACAACGTTTGCGTGATACCTGGTATTTCAGATCATAGGGTTGTAACAGCAGCGCTAGCTCACCCAACGGTACATAAAGGGAAGTGTCAAGAAAGGAGAGTGATATTGTTATGACAAAGGAAACTATGATGCCATAAGAAATGAATTGGTTGTTTTCCTACCATATTTCTTAAAACAAGCAGATGATATTGGCATTGATGAGCTCTGGAACATCTTTAAGCTCAAGGTTCACGAGCTTGTTGACAATTACGTTCCCTCGGGAATACAATCTTCTAAAACTAAAGACAAACCTTGGGTGACGAAAGAGGTAAAGCAGATTATTAAGCGAAAACGAAGAGCTTATCTACGATTCAGAGATAACGGGGGAGCAGCCAACAGGTCCAGCTTAGAGCAAAGTGACACCCTTTTTAAAACGGCAGTTAAGGGAGCAAAAGAAAAGTACTACGAAAAGTTAGACGCAAAACTAAAAATGCACCCTAAAGAGTTTTGGAAGGCAGTTAAGGTAAATAAGAAGGACGATACGTCTGTTCCTCCACTTCTATTAAATGACCAGCTGATAGTGGACGATAAAAACAAAGCTACGTGTCTAAATAATTACTTTGAATCAGTTTTTTCGAAGGCTACTAAGACGATCTGTTACCCTACTGTGCGATCTGTAATGGAACACGCGATGTCACCCGTAGAGATTACGTACAACGGTATAGCTTTATTACTAAGAGATCTTGATGTAAAGAAATCATCCGGGCCTGATAATATTTCTCCACTTATATTAAAGAATTGTTCCGTGGAGATAGCAAACTATTTATGTGTGCTTTACAACAAATCATTAAAGGATCAAAAGCTTCCAGCAGACTGGAAAATCGCAAATGTTGTACCAATACACAAATCAGGATCCAAGAACTGCGTGGAAAATTACCGACCTATTTCTCTAACGTGCATATGCTGCAAACTTATGGAGCACGTGATGTATAGTAATCTTATTACACACTTGAACATAGATAATTTCCTTATCCGAGATCAGCATGGGTTTCGATCTGGAGCATCCTGTGTGACTGTGCTTGTTGACGTTTTTCACTTTTTGGCGGGCGCCATGGATACTGGACATGAAGTAGACTGTTTGTTTTTAGACTTCAAAAAGCCTTTGATCTCGTAAACCATGAATTGTTAAATTACAAACTTACCTTACTTGCCATTGATAATAATGTTTTAGGTTGGCTCCAGGACTACCTGAGAGAACGAAAGCAGTGCGTTGTGCTAAATGGTGAGAAGTCCGATTACGTTGGTGTTACATCTGGTGTCCCCCAGGGTTCTGTTCTGGGACCTTTGCTCTTCCTGGTATATATAAATGATATTATTAATGGAATACAATCAAATATAAGACTATTTGCAGACGACTGTATTATTTATAGAGTAATTAATGATTCGAATGACGTAAATTTCTTACAGGCTGATCTCGACAATATTTCAATGTGGTGCAACAATTGGAAAATGAATCTGAACGTTAAAAAATGTGTTCACGTGAGATTTACTCGAAAGACAAGCTCCATTGGTTCAACCTACATAATAAATAATGAAATAATTCAGGCTAACTCAAGCGTAAAATACTTGGGTGTAATTCTGTCCAGCGATTTAACGTGGAAAGCTCATGTGGAAATGATAACTCTGAAGGCTGTACGGATGCTTAATTTTATACGACGAAATTTTCGACAGGGTTCATGCAAAATTAAAGAAACTTTGTACTTTACGTTTATTCGCCCCTGTATTGAATATGCAGCAGTTGTGTGGGATCCCCACCACAATAACCTAATAGAAAAACTGGAAAAAAATTCAAAATCAGTGTGCTAGATTTGTTCTAAATGATTACCAACGCGGGGCAAGTGTCACCACCATGAAGAATAATTTAAAGTGGGAATCACTAGTTGAACGCAGAAAAATGTTTAGGTTGAAATTTTTACATGATATATATAACAGTCACCTTTTAATCAGTCGAGAAATGTTTTTACACGAACCTTTTTATATATCGGGAAGGGCGGACCACCAGAACAAAATCCGACCCTACTTTTGCCGTACTGATGTTTTTGCGTTTTCTTTTTTTCCAAAAACTATAGAAGAATGGAATAGGTTGGCTATTGAAGGATGTGTTTAACGTATATACAAGTTTGTTTGTGTTTCGATGTTTTTGTTAGAATTTAATGTATTTTATGTACTCACCCCTGCTATAATGCCAAAAGGCGATGCAGGTCTCTATGTAAAAAAGAAAAAAAACGAAAAAAGAAAGTACCGCTTGTCGCGGTCGGTTATGTCTGCCTTAATCCATTTAATTCATTTGCTCGAGTAAAACTGTTTCGGGGCCTGGATTGGCTTTCAATGTCGCCACAGCTAGTAATAAGTGCGCTCGCATCAAATCATTCACCAACGACACATAGGGCGTGTGGCTCGGCAGCACTAGCAAACCAGGGCAATCGTCTTTAACAGAGTCATATAAAACCGGTCTCCGCCAACCTGTGTGAAGAGCAAGAGGGACTCCAGCAATCCTGTCATCCTGGTGCCTCCAAGCCCGCTGCCGATGCAATGAAAATTCAGCGACGAAAGGAGAGCTCTCCTTTTCGTCCAATAGTGTCTTCTAGTTTTGGTCATCGCTGGGCGCGTGTCCTCCACACTTTTGGCTTCATCTCTCGTGGCGTTATGTCGCCTCCAGAGGCTTCCTACCTCCATGGGTACCGACGAAGCTAGCCAACATTACAATGGCGACGCTCTCAGTACGTGTTGTCAGACCACAAGCAATTTCAGTATACGGTCTACTGCTTTGGCATTATTCCAAGCGCAAGAATAACAGAATCAATCAAAATTTTACGAAATGTCGCCCACGGGTGACGAGTTTACAGTATGTTCACAAAACGTATAAATGAAGAAGCGCTGTTCTCACCACAAAAACCCCAAAACAAAAACTTTCAGCCTTTCCACTGTGAAGAAGGGAGAGCAGCGGAGCTGTAGCTTCTGTTCTCGGCGGTGTCTTTCCATGCGAGCGATCTGCTCTTCTTTCGCAAGGGAATCTGAAGCGCTCGACGCAGTGGAACTTTAGGCGATAGCGGCCTCGCGGCGGTTGCGGAACCATTCGCGCTGCTGCGCACATCGCCGCTCGTTCCGTTCCCGCTCTTCTTCCTCCGAAGAAATGTTTCCGCCATCCACGAGTGACGGCAGCAGCCAGTTGTCTGGTTGCCGAGGGCAGGAAAGGTTTCCGCGATCTATGAGCGACGGCGACAAGCAGACAACCGGCAAACACAACATTCTGGACAGCTACCGCCATCTATGAGCGACGGCGGCAACCAGAGTGTTGTGTCGACCACGGGTGTCGACATTTGTTTGGTTACCGGACACGATCCCGGGGAACTAGCCCTTAACAGCTCCGCTGTAAAGTCTGGAGTCAGCCAACAGAATTGTTAATTTTTCTACACTTCTGTTGGCTTACATAACTAGATCCAATGTTTATGACTATCTTGATAACGATGCCAGAGCTTTTCACTTCTCATGCAAAAAGAAAACGAAAATGGGACCTTTCTGTAAACATTATTATGGGTTAAGTGGCGTATATTAGTGAGTGTGACGTCTATTTACCTTAATTTGTATTATGTAACAAGGCGTTTAAGATATTTTGATAAGTAGTTTTTCAAACTCTATATAATTTGTTGCTTTATGGTCTAATTTCATACCCGCGAACAAGTACTTAGCTACTGCCAGTTGGCAAATTATCGACACTCGTGCCAATGGCAGCATTTTTAATTAACAAGTTATACAATATAATTGCGGGACGATCACAGGACGTGATGCGTTTAGACAGCGTCAGCTGTTCTCCTGATTCGATGGTAAGTATGATGACAATAGCTAGATTGACACTGCACCGATCGTGCATCATACGAACGACGTTGCGTTGATTTCCGTCGATACGTTGTTGATGAATGAATGATTTTAAGGCCGTAGTGTGTTTTTATAATGCGAAAGCACTAACCATCCCGTGGCGGAGCCGGCGGCGTCTGTAACTGCGAACAAACGCGAAAGCAATGCCCACCCTCCCATTGGCTGAGCGAGGTGCTCTCCCTAGATAGGGCGCGTTCAGTAGCGCTCCAGGAGTTAGGGGTCAGCGCTGCTCCACTAGACGGCAAAAGCTGACTTCCGGTCATGTTATCCGAGTTTTGGAGTCACGCTCTCGTGCACCGTAACCTCCTTGCCGGAGACGGCATGAGAGGGGAAAGGCGAGGCATGACGTAATTCCGGATGGCTGACGAAGTTCCGGCGCTAAAAGAGAGAAAACAAACAAATGGCGGGATAAGCTGCGTCGGTTCTGTCGCGGGTGTGCGGTTTGCTCGCTTTGCTAATGAAAAGTGCTCAAGGTGAAACGAATAACGCGTTGCATTTTTTTCTTTTTTCAGGTAAGGCTCTTTTTGAAAATGCATTGGACCGTATTTTGTTGGGTTTGAATATGCTAATAAACAACATAAACGTTCATTTGACGCCGTGTCTTGATCGCTGTTGCACGGAAACTCGGTGATATCCTGTCCACGCTCAACCAGCGCTCAACAGAGCAAGGCAGTGGTATAGAACGCGACATTGGTAGCCGGTTGGACACTCACGCAGAGCACATCCCGATTAATGTTTTGTTTGCGTAGCTAAATCGGGTGCACGTTTGCTGACGCTCGCTTCGGCCGACAAAACCTTGATCGCCGAGCGCGGCCGAACTTCCCACGTCTATACCGAATACATTTTACAGGAAGTTCGTTTCGAAGGGCAGAACAAAACGTATGGCCAGGGCTAAAAGCATCGCAACCAGGGAATCCGGCGGCGCAGATTCGCCGAGCCTCTTATATTTTGCTTGTGCTGACGACGTTTTTGCCGGTTTTGAGAACAGTAGCTGCCTGTTCACCGCCGCTGTAGCGGCCTGGGATCGCGTTGGCATCGCTTCGAACAGCGGCGCTGATGTGTACAGTCACTCGATTTTTCTTCTTCAACGACCTTTTCTGATGCGACTTTTTTCAATACAGGCGTCAAATAAAAGCGATCGGTGCTCGCCATCGCCCGCTTCCAGTTTGTTCTGGAGACCGTCTGGCACAGGGAGGAAACTGTATCTGCGTGAAGCAGGTTTAGACCCGCGGTTTGCTCTGTTGTTCAGCAGGTTCGATATTCCGACTCATGACTCGTTCGGAGTTGAGGAGCCGCTACTGAACGCGCCCATTATGCCGCTTGTTGAGAGCGCAGACCGTTTCCCGTAGCCCGCTGCAGCACCTGCCAGCGCCCAATCGCTACAAGACCTTGAACTATGCAGACAGCTGGCAGGCGCGCAGCCGCGCAGCTGCAGCGTTTTCTTCACGGATACCGTAACAGTAGCTATGTGCCTGGAAGGGGAGAATTGCGTGACGGACAGGAGCGAAGGGCTGCACAAACTTGCCATGCATGAAACGGCTCACCCGCAGACTCAAAAGGTCTCCTCGCGATGGCAGTGTGTGAGATTTTCATCGCAACTTGCGTTTTCTGACATGGCGCTCATGTGGCACCATGTCACTGTCTTTTTTTTGTCATCTACATGAATTACGCACGTTTCACCGGTTAAATGAGTCTTGCGCCTAAATTCGGCGATGAAAATTTTACGATGAAAATTTTGGGACCGCTGGGCGGTGCGACAGCGGGTTGTAGCGCCCCTAGCGGTCCCTTTTACGAACCGCGAGGAGTGTCGGAAATCGTGTTCGCAAAACGCCTCCACCTTTCCTGCTGCTTTCCGCTTCACCACGCGAAAACGCAGCGCGTGCGTATCTTGCGACCGATGGCCGCAGGAGGTGTCCGCCATGAAATTGCGAACGCTCCCCTTGTCTGAGATGGACTCATCTTCAATGTATGCTCTCTCAAAGTTTTCATCGCGACTCGCGACCCTTTTTATCGTTGCGGCATATGGCGCACAGTCAAGCTTGCCCTTCGCCACCGTAGCCGTGTAGCCTTGGACTGCGCTGTTGGTTGCGCCAATTGAGCCAGCCCGCAACTGGCGCGCCGCTAAGTTTGCCGGACCGTTCGAGAAACATTGAGACAGAACTAGGTCGTGATATTCGAGCGTCCTCCCCAGAGCAATACGTAATCGAACCAGCGGCTATGA
>JAZHYW010022652.1:0-10000 GCA_037355805.1 Ixodes ricinus
TAACAATGCCCAATTTGAATTCTTTATTCTTCAGAATTACTAGGCATAATGTACTTCCCTCAAAAAAGTACACAGCAAATGTAACTATTTAAACATTTGAGTATTGGCATAATCGAAAAAAAAAACATTTAAAGCAAAGTGCACATAATCTTGTAGCCGAACCGGTTGTTGGTGGGCAATGTGCCCGCTACCCGTTTTTTCGCTGCGTGTTTTTTCTGCATGGGTCGCAACATGTTTAAGCATCACCTTTAGCTTAAAAGACATGAGGCACCTGTCAAACCTTTCACTTTCGTGCAATACTGTTTGCACTAGTCCTAAGGTTTGCCCAAAACAATGTGGGTAGGAAAGGTTCAGGACATAGTAGATGATTAGTAGTTCTATCAAGGCGTATTCCAAGGAGCAACGTGGTGGGAGGCGAACCGTCCTTTTGTAGAGAACAATTTCCATCTGGTTGCCATCGATGATGATACATGGTCCTGGCAGAAGCGATCCAACCCCATGTTGACCCTTGAATAAAAAAATAGGCTTCGGTTAAATGTTGTACATTAAAACTAAGTGAATTGTTTAGTCTTGCTTGTGCAATTTATAATACGACTTGTTAATCTTGTTGCTTCGTTACGACATAAATTTGCAGAATGGTTGCTACCAAGTTTCAAACCAGAAACGAAGCCAAAACCCAAACTGAACTGCCATTTTTAGCCAAACCGGAACTAAACCGAAAACTTTGCCGCCATCTTCAAACTAAACACGAGGACTGTTTTCATTGACTTCACAAGCACCTGCATTATAACTTCCAATCTAAGAAGAAAAAAAAGAAAAACAGCAGTGCCGACTGCGAAGAAAGTCAAAACATAACAAAAGTTTAACAGAAATTTCGCAATCGCCACCTATGAAGGAAAGGAAAGCCGCAAGGCCCATACACACTAAGCCGAGACAGACGTGCGTTTCGGGGCGAATTTTTTTGTAGTTCTTGTATCTAAGCGAATCGTGCGTCTCCGAGCGATGAGTTTTTCGACGTATACACATGGACCGATTTTCTTTATCAACGCACACTCTTTGAGCCAATCAGCGAGCGACAGGATGTCACCTTGCTCTTCCTTCTACAGTGGCGCGTACGATGCCACTACTTAAGCTGGGTGCAGCGATGTCAAAGGCACGGACTTCGCCAGCTTAGCTTTGTTCTACGCCTATAGTACGAAGAGAGGGGTCCTTCAGAGCTGCTGGCTGGAGCCCGTGCCTCCGACAACACTGCCAACAACTTGGACGTAATCGTAGAATCACCACCGTTGATCATTTTGTAAAAAATGACCGTCTCCGAGCGCATACTCAACGGGAAACGTATGACAATTAGAAAGCCAGACAAATAAACAAAATATACAGACAAATTCCCGTGCTTTCTTTCGACAAGCGCAAGATATTTTGAAAAGACGCCGACGACGGCAGGCCCTGTATAGCCCCTCCTCTTTTCACGACGGCAACGACGCCGCAGGCCGAAAGCGCGTCTTCGCTGTGTGTGAATGGGCCCACCGCCAAACAAGCGCACAAAACCTCAAGAAACAATAAGAGAACCGAACGCACTAAACAACAGCCTCAGCAGCAAGCGCCGATTTTCCGCATGTACGTTGACTTTAAAATACAAGGTATCGTGCTGAAAAAATAAAAGCGTACCTACCTCTTTTTCCCGCCAACCCAACCTTGGCTGCAGCCCAAACGATGTCGCACGAAATCGCACGAAAGGGCACAAATGCAGTAGTCTTTCCCGTCAAACAGACAGCAGAACGCAGAATGCAACGGTGCGTTACTAATTCCGCAATATGTCCGGCATTACACTTGCCATAGGTAACTTAGCCTGAACATTACCAAACGCGATGAGAAATGAGAAATCCCGCCACGACCCAATCACCGCCAGACCAAATCTTTCCGCGCTCTCCGAAAATAGTGCGGCGTTGATTTTCTTTTTTATACATATTTATAGACACGCAAACCAGCGAATTGATTTCTCTCTTACGTGACAAGGCGTTAAACATATAAATATAATGTTGAAATGTTTTTTCTCCATAAACACAACTGCTCTACAAACAAGTAAAAAAAACACGTTGGCGCCTTTTGTGTTACTCCGCCCGCAACCGGCGAAGGAATATCTGTTTCACCTCACGATCGACCGCAGGCGATTGTACAGACATTTCCAACCAATCCAGCGCTGCGAGAGTGCCGCCTGCCTTCAAACTCCGCGCGTCGCCGCGCACAATTGAGGGGTCACGTGCTACTTTCTCGGCGTGGTATTGGCTGTGTGGGGTCGTAGCATCCGCTGCGGTCCATTATAAGGTGAAACGGAGGTAGCTGCCGCGTTCTGCGGTGTTCGAGGTTCGAAGTCGAGCAGGTTGGGCTCCGATGACAACATCCGGTCGAGGCGGGGAGATTCGAGGTTCTCCTTACGAGTCTTCGTCACTAGCATATTCACTTACATATTTCAGTCAAGGTTGGGGATTTTATTGTCCATGAAATTATTCTCTTTTCTTTATGAGTTCTTCATGTCCCTCTACTCTAGCTTGTCTGTTGGTACCACTTACAGTAAGTTGCGCTACTCTAACATCGAGGCGAAGAAGCAGCAGGTCTCATTAACACGACTTACCCCACCTTACTTCAAACCGTTGTTTCTACACTGCTCTTCCCTCTCCCAATCCTCGTCTACCTTTCTGCATTAAGTTTCATGATTTACTGTTTGCTCCAACCCCCAACCCTTTCAACCGTTTCTCAACCTGATTGAACGAGATTCAAAAACCCTACAAACCGCGGTTTAAGACTGTCAAGAGCTTGTTTTAAAATAAAATAAAAAATATGATAAAATTTATTTTTATTTATTGAGAATATAAGAATGTAGGAGTTCAGTACTCCCAACTGTTAAGTTATATGATTCATTTAACAAATTTAACAAAAGAAAAGTACAATACGTGACATTTATACAGCGGCCATATAACTCGTTTAAAGTTATATGGCCCAAGGTGGGTAGCTCTCAGAAATAAAAAAATGTAAAGTAATTGCAGTACTTTTAAAACTAATTTGTAATTGTAATGAATTACTTTCACGTAGTAGTAATTGTAATTGTAGTTAAACTGCTTTTGGAGCAAAATAATTGTAATTGTAATTAAATTACCTTTTGAAAGTAATTTAGCCATGTATGCTGCTTGGCACCACGGAGAAAGCGCGGAGCGCGTAGTCGGCTGCGGTCGGTTCAGTGCGCTCCGCCGCTCGCCGCTTCTACGCGTCAAGGAATCGTTTCTTATACCTCTCCAGCGGCTCCAAATTCCTTAAACTTTTTACGAAATAAATGTGACAGGTATGCTGTGTGATTGTTTTTCTTTAAACGCGAAATCTAGTGTTTGGCAGGGCCCATGCACTGACCACCGACATCACAACGCCAACCTTTGTTATACATTTCAATCCACACTGATCTTCACTTGAACCATAAACAGTGACCTCAATTCCAAACTGGGAACTAGGGCTCTCGAACAAAGCAACCCAAGTTTCCCATCTTTTACCACAGTCTCGGGTAATCTACATCATGATCAACATTCACCAGCTCGCCGTCGCACTCTCTGTTTTTTTTTTAATTATTTGTATCACAATAACATTTTGCATAATTACAACATTAAATTTTGCGCTTGAGGCGAATTAATCAAATAAAAAAATTTTTATAGATCAAAAAGTGGTACACGAAGTGAAGTCCTTCACCAAGTCGTAAATTTGGAAAACCGAATGCCTCCTTCCTCTCTGTCGTGTTTCTCTGCAGCGCATAGTAAGTGGAACAGAGTCGCATAAACACCAAGAGAAAAAAAATTGCCGAGAGCCTAACTGGAACAACATTTGAGTAAGTGGAACAGAATTAACTGGAACAGCGGATGCGTGTGATTCCAATGCACGTGTTCCACATAAAAAGAAAAATACAGAAAGAGCGTTCCAGTTAAAACCGCCTGATCCGCTAAACATTTGCCTCGGCGCACTCAAAGTGAGTGGAACACCGACTTTAAGTGGAACTTATCTGGAACGTAAGTGGAACCAGATTAAGAGCGTATGTGTGCTTCGAAGACGCATCTGCAGACGACTTTTGTATGCGATGTATGGGCAGTGTGGCTGCGGCATCATGCGGTCTCTAGACACTGTTTAAGGCGTCCTTGCATGACGTCATACTGGTCATACAAAAGAAATGTCTGCAGACATGTTAGTATCATGCCTACTTTGAACATGGCTTGAGGCGTCAGATAATAGTGCTATCCTGTCTACAACAAACACCGTGCCGTTCGTAGCATGTATGTGAACAATGTGCCTCCGGCTTTATAGTTTTCTTGGAGCAGTCGATTTTCGCGAATTTCGCTACTTGACAAATGTCGCGAAATATTGATCTGGCGAACACGTCATTTAATGGTGCCGAATGTCTAATATACCCTTCCCTATAGCGGAATTGTGTGCCCGCCATGTTTTTCCTAAACGAATGTCGAGCTCGTGAAAATAGAGTCGCTTCCTTTTTGAGAACTCAACATTCAGAAAACTGTGGAGCATACCTCTTTTTGTGTGTGTGTGTGTGTGTGTGTGCAACAAGTTCTATCGCTGATTCTGCCAAAGAGGTATAGCATAGGACATAAATCTGCTAGAAATGTGTTTTTGTTGTTTTGTTTGTTTTACCTTTTGTGCAGCTTGGTTGCTTTGATGTACGACCGGGCACTGCGATCTGCATTGCGTCCCTGATGCGTCGCCCACCTAGCGGCAAGTTCTTAAAGTTGATCGTTCACAAGTTTGATATTCTTTTCGGCTGTGCGAGGGAAGACTAGCAGAGTCCCCAGGTTTGGACTGCGGCACGTCGTTGACTCGGAGATGCCGGTAAGGATACTTGTGATACCGAATTTCGCTCGTGCTGAGTCAAATGTATTACGCGTTCCAGCGGAGAGATCGTGATTGTATAGGTTTATACCGTTTGGATATTCTGTTCCTAGGAATTCGATCGTTTTATTAAACTGCGTATCTGTGACGCTTCTCTCACACAGGTTAACGTCAAACACTAGGCTGTCACTACCACTTGAGCTCTGAGCTCAAGTGGTAGGCAGTTGAGCTCTTGAGCTCCTGACAAACTGACTTAAGCATCTAATTTTAACCGTGCAAAAAAAAAAAGAAAAGGGCAGTTTGGTTGTTGTCGGAACGATTTTGCTTAACAACGCAGCCTGCGGGTCTTACCTTTGTCTTTCAGGGTTTGCACTCACATTTTTTTTTTTTAAATCTGATTAATAAAAACTGTTTAATATTATCGCTGGTACAATGCGAACTGTTTTGAAGCAAAGCGCTGGAACTTGTGAATGCCATCTTTTTCTCGCGCTCTATATTTTGTGTACTTGGTTGCGGGAGATCGTCGAGAGTTTGCGGACAGCTCTCGCGCTATCACGTCGCCGATAATCCTGCTCTAATCCCCGCAGCGCATTTTGGGTTTTTAAAAAGGTGCGCTCGATGTTTCGTATGCGCTGCGAGCGGGCGTCCCGTTTTGATGGCCTCCTTTGTGAACGCTGTGCGGCAAGTTCGATACGGGGTTCGCTGTATGTCATTGTTCTCGTTATTATCTAAGCGCTCTCGTTCGTGGAAACCGCTTCGGAGATGGAAGCCCGGGCGTAACCTAATATATCGGTCGCTTCATCTACTCCGTCCTTGGACCTGCTGTTTTTCGGGCTGGATTATCTTTGATTTGAGCGAGATAATAAAATTCGCGAAGTGGTGCGCACTCTTTGGAAGTGGAAGCGTCGAGTCGGATCCCTTTGTCGGATTAGCGTCGCTCTCGGCGGTGATGTAGATTAGGACGATCACTTTCGCTGAGCCTCTGGTTCCAGCTACCGCAAAGCGAGGTTCTTGGATTACCGAACTTCTCCCCGAATAGCGCAGAAATCGGAGCCTTGGAGGATTTACATCTGTACACAAAACGTATTGAAATGTGTCGTCGTATCAGATTGGCTAGGAACCCAGACGACATAATGTCTAATTAGTACACAGTTTTATTTTGACATAAATCAAATGTTAACCGTCTATCATTCGAGCTTGGACTCCGGGATGGCGGAGAGTGAGGACGGTAAAGGCAAGTTAAGTGTAATAATGATTTAATAAATGAACATAACTAAGGATCAAGTAGTCTTACTCTCTGATGGCTAGGACTCGCCCGACTGAAGCCTTTATTTCAATTAAATTCGCGACTTTACTTGCCGTGGATGTTAGAATCGTGATTAGAATAGTGATTTTTACGAATTAAGATCATGGTTATTGCTTATGAAAATAGTAACTCTTCATCACTAGGTGTATTTTTAAATATGGTACATCGATTGATCAGTCCGTCCGATCACTGATAACGATGTGGAAGAGAATTGCTGTAAAGTACAGTCTAATTAACAACTTTCTATTCTTCTAATCCCCGCCATACTAGAACAAAGAGGGCGTTACTTTAGCTAAAAGATAACGGGTTACTTTCCCTTTACTCTCAATTTGTCGTTTTTCTGACGTAGTAGCGACCGGCTATCCAATGTTTTTGTCGTTAGTTATGTCTCGCTTCTTAAACCCATTAAAGGGCATACTGATCTTAGCGATAACTGTGGCCATGCTGTTATACTTTGTGCACTTTTTATAAATAATTGTCTCCCTGGTGCTTTTTTCGCCATGAAAGTCACAGGCGCGAACTGAGGTATGAAACAACTGAGGTTACTTGTGTTGTACGTGTTCTCCTCCAGAAGTGAGATAAATACTGTTTACCAGTCACTCGATCAAAAAGTGACGAAAATGTGTTACTCTTTCATTTCTCAGAAGTTAGTAAGTCGTTACTTGGTTATGAAATGTAACGCGTCACTTTTAACGCGTTACTTTTAACCCGTTACTTCTAATCGGTTATAGGTCTGGTTGTACCTCACCGTAGCACTCGAAAGACAGAGGTCTATATATATTGTAGCCCTAGAACGTGCCTCGTGTGCCTATATATATATATTTTTTTATTAACAATGCCTTTTTGTTTAGATCCCTGTGTGTAAGTATTCAAGATGCGCCGATGGGTAAACAGTCTCGATCGATTAATTTTGACAACTGTCGAAAAGCAATACGTGGGAGTTTCCGGCTCTGCCAGGATATTGTTTCTAGGCAGTTTCTTTATTTGTTCGATTCGAACGGCTTACCTATCTCCGCATCTGCATTGGTGCATTTTAATAATATTCTTTGTAGCCTTTTTTTTTTTTCCTACCTGTCACACACCGCACATGACTTTGGTTGACCTCGTTTTTGCAGGAAACCCTAGTCCCCCGTATTTTCCGTTAGGAACTAAAGTAGGAATTGACCGGACGTAATTTCACGCTTCTCTTGTGCTAACGACTTATCGTGACAACTGAGCCTCTATATTATGTCCCCATGGCCGTATAACTCACCTGCACAGACATAATTTATTCATTATAACTTCATTTATTTATTGTAACTTCAGGGCCATAGGCATTACAGAGGAGAGTGGTGACAAACAAAACGGTATAAAGAACATGAGCAATGGTTACACATTTGGAAACATGGATACTAACACGTGAACAAAAAGAGCACTATGCACAATTGATGAGAGCGATGAAGGCAAATGATTCCAGTCTTTTGACACTCTTGGGAGGAAGGGTGCATAGAATGTATTATAGCGACAAAATGGGACGCCAACCTTGTGAAGATAATCGGGGCGAGAAAGTAAAATGGTGGTTATTAGCTTACCTTATGGTCTGGCGTTGTGATGAAATAATTTGTGAACTGGACAGACGCTAGCGATTCTGCGGCAATGTTCGAGACTTTGTATTAGTAAAACGTTTTTCGTTGAAGTAACACGAGCGGCACGATGATAGTTTGTCAAAATGAAACTCACTGATCTATTTTGTGCAGCCTCAAGTGATTTAGTAAGATAATTTGTTCCAGGAATCCAGATGGAAGGTGCTTATTGGAGCTTTTATCCGACTAATGTTCTATATATACATAATACGTTTTAAAGGTGGTCTTAGAAAGAAAGTATACGTTTAAGATAATCGAGCATCCTCTTGTCTTGTAAGATACTACACGCTCTAATGTGTTTTTTTTAATTAAATAATATTAGGAGTGTTCCGTTGAACCATGGATACTTATAGCTTGCAATTATTGTCTTCAAAGGAATGCATTTTTCTTTAAGTGAAATTATTTTATCTTTAAAAAGTGTTCAAATGATTTCAACAGATTGGTCCCAGAAATTTTCGAAATATGTATGAGGAAAGCACCCAATTCAATATTAATAGCTTTGAAGTTTTTTCTGATATAGTTACGAATGACTTTTCCCGGTTATTAGAAGTCGAACGAACGGTCAGTGAGAATGAGAGTAACAAGTGGTCACTGAGACCAGGTTGATGAGTAATTGACCCAACCAATCAGATCAGGAGCAGTAGTTAAAATAAGACCTAAAATGTTTGAAGTAATATCTGTTATTCTGGTTGGTGAAAATGACAAACTGTGATAAGATGAAATTCGGCAGGCACACCTTAAACGTTAGTGCTCTCTGTTGAGAAGGTATCAGGATAAGGGAACTCAACTATATTGAGGTGAGTTAAAGTCACCCATTAACAGAAGTGGTGTTTAATACGTCACTTCGTTTATCATCAAGTCAACAATGCTTGAAGGAGGGCGACAACAGCATCCCAGAATTAGTCTAAAACGTTAAATGCGTACACAAAATAATTCAAGTAAAAAACTACTATTATTTACAAAACAAAAAAAAAATACGAGATACGGTTATTAATGGCGATTAGGATGCAACTGCCACTACATTGTTCCCTGCCTTGCCAAATTGTATTGAACTTTTTTTTTTGGCCAAGAATCGATTTATTTGGTCTCTTCGACTTTTTGCCGAGACCAAGTTTCGGTCAACACAACAATGTTGGCACCGCGGGTGCCAACATCGTTGTATAGAGCACAATTCGTCACTTTCTTATTATTCTTTTTTTTTATTAGTGAAAAAGAATGGGCACGCTAAACGAAGATGACTGCCATCCCCCGCCGAACGCGTCTTTGATGAGCTTGGCACCTGCTGCACCACGGCACTGGAGTCACGCTGACGAGGCAGCTCTGAGACGCGGTTCATTTTCTGTCGTTCATAAACACTTCGGTATAATTAAATTGAAACATGGACTTTCCGGACTTTCCAAATTCAGTTAGTTAATTTCCTCCGGGTCAAACGTGTTGCAGGAGAAAATCTTCACTAACACCAATGCTATTTCATTGTAGTTTATCTCGAAGTAGTATTACCTGTTCCCTTGTTTTGAATGATGAAAACTTGACCATTACGGGCCTGCGTTTGTTGACAAAAATCTGTCCCAATCTGGGCCCGCTCGAATGTCAAACACCAACGTGCTTCCAGTCGGTTCTTTTACGCCCCTATCAAAGTAGCTCGATAACTTTTTTTCTCTCTCTCTTTTGCCTGTGACCACGTTTCGAATGCATCGTCAAGAATACGACGAAAAAAAAAAGTTATTTCGCCGGGATTTCGTTTTTATGCTTCTATTTCGCTCTCCAAACTTCCCGCTTTTGCTTTCAACACATGTCGGGCTTTTCCCGATATTTGCGATATTCTTTTCAATCGCTTTAAATCTGAGTTTGTTTTATTTCATCGACAGATTTTTTACACTTTTCTTGTCCCGTCTCGAACGTTTTGTGTTCGTTCGATGGTTTTAACATTTGCTCAAAGTGAAACACGTGTTTCGCTTCTGGCTGTTAGTAGACGCTGAAAATAAATAAATAAATAAATTGTTCTAAAGTTTGATTAAATGTCGCCACAAACTAAAGCAGCGATCAAAAAGAAAAAAAAGTAACTAATGTTTTAACACAAGGCCGCAAGTAGTGTAAATAAACAGCAACAGCAAAAGAAAAAAACAAAGTTGTTTGAGCGATAACAATGGCAATGGAAATACGACGTACCTGAACGAAAAAGAAAAACAACTTGTCA
>JAZHYW010022652.1:15000-35174 GCA_037355805.1 Ixodes ricinus
TTGTTCTGTTTCTTTTATTTTTAGGAGAATTAAAGATATTGTACTTAAAATTGGCAGTGGTCTAGCTGGCTAATACTCTAGAATTCGACAGCTCTTCTTTGTTTTCGCATCAAAATATTTAATTGAATTTGCGGCGTAGTTTGAGTTGATTCTTCTAAATATGCGAATGGAAACTCCGCTTAATTTCCGTGCTTTATACGTTACGACCGATTCAACCTCTGCAACGTCTCTGCAACGTACTTGTTTTATTTTGCTTAGTAGTTTAATTGTATCCAGCGACGATCTTGCCATAATTTAAATGGCGTGCACGTGACGTTAGATGTAACGACGCGTCACATTCTCCGAGGTGTAGTTGTAACGAGGCTCTTTGGTCAGCTTGAACCTGTACGTTGTGTGAAAAAAGAAAAAAAAAGAAAACAAAAAGGTCTTCATTTTTGAAGAAACGCACGCAGACGAAGCGCACGTTTTGAGGTAATGACCTGCGTTTTAGAAGATCTTTTTTTTCAATTACTCACACACCTGCAGTCTACAAACGCCCAGGTTCATTCAACGTACAGGTGCTACATACCGATAACCGATGTTTGGGTGGGCAAAGCTGACGTGGGAAATATGGAGAGGAACCCCGAAGTTTTTGAAAGTCTAGTGCCCATTGTCACACCAGTTTTAGTATAGGCTGCGAGACACCGGGCATCATTGATCAGCTTGACATTTATTTTAAATTAACGTCAATTTATTTTTTTCCTCGTTTTCTGTGGTTCTATGTTATGTAAAATCGCATTGCCGTTGAACGTGTTTAGGTTTGTGGAAATACATATTGCCACTTACTTCTCACGTATGCACTCATGCCTTGTTAATGCGATTCCTTTAATACGAATAATCCGCTATATTATAGGATATAGGCAACATTTCCGTGGACGAACTGGTAAATAAATGTGTCTTGCCTTATCGTGGAAAACTCCCATTAGGGGCGCTTTGTTTTTTAGGGGAACATTGTTATCTATATTGACGACACATCAGTGTATAAAAGTCAGCCCCCCCCCCCCCCCTTGCCCCCTCCGAACACACGCACACACCTTTACCCTCCAATAAATAGCTGAAAGACAACTCACCCGTTGAGGCAGACTTAGTTCAGGCTATATGAGAATACACACACCCCGCCAATAAATAAATTTTAGAAAACAAACTTAGTTTGTCTTGGGTTTTTGGAAGCCTTCTCTCTCTCTACTCTCTCTTGCAATCCTTCTTTCTTACCTTCATATGTTGTTTATTATTTTAAATGAGGCATTTTACACTATACTTCATCTCACCCTAGGATGGACTAAAGGTAATAGCAACGGGCCACCAAATCCAATCACAAGCCACTTAGAAATTGCGTGGTATTTCGCTTCGATGCACGTTTCGGTGCCTCCGTCTAGGATCACAAATGGGTATGGGTGGATAGCGGTTCGCATTGAATAGCACTAAGTGACTCATCAGGTATACATCGCAAAGAAAGCCATGACATACAGACTCTCTGCAGTGTCGAAGCTATAAAAAAAGATGCAGCGCTTTTTGATTCGGAGCATTATTTGTCCATCCGATCACGAGGAGAGCTTCGTGGCTGCCGACACTCTGTCTTTGAAGATCCGAATGTCTTCAAGAACGGTTGTTTTTTTCTCAGGTTGTGACAGAGTTCAGGACAGAGCCGGCTGTTATCTATCCTTTTATTCGCGCGGTGTGGCTGTTGGTTGCCGTGTTGCTCGCCATCTCTAAAACGACGCGTCGTTTTCCGAATCTCGGCGCGTCCGTGCCTCGCAATCTTTACGACCGCTTCCATGGCCGTATAACCCATACGTAACAGGCTGCGGTGCGGAAGGACTCTTTGCCCGAAGCGAGAACGCGTACGGAATGTTTTGTGTCGCCAGGCCTTCCCTCTCTTCACGCACGCACACGCACACTCGCACACGTACAGACACACCTGCACACGTATACGACGTGCACATGGACGCACAAGCACTCACACATGCAGGCAAACCTACACATGTACTCGCACCCAGTACGCCGACGCACATAGGTACAGAAACACACTCACGCACACATTCACGCACATACACACGCAGGCATGTACTCACAGACGTACTTGGGGACGTACACATGCACAAACTCGCGCGCATTCATACACAAAAAAAAACGTCAGGCGCGCCAACAATTTCGACAAGGTTTGTCTCTTGGCAGCGACGGCGTCACAAACGGGCCCAGCTATACCGCGATGTAAATGAGCGTACCAGAGGCGTTTTTTCCCACACTGATATTCCGGATTTGTTCCGAAGCAGCTGATGCCAACAGTGTGCCGCTTGAGCGTGTACGGTACGGTTCAAAAACGTGTATTGCTTGTAAACGTCCACGATTGTGGCAGCCACGTGTTGACAACAACAAAAACAAAAATTGGAATAAATTTGAATAGTCGAAAGGGTTGATGAGACAACCTTAGTTTTGATCAAATTAAAGCTTTCGCTTTTGTTGCTGCGGTGAAAGGGGCTGTGGTTAGAGATTTTACCATGGGGCTCTCACGTTGCTCCACATCCAAATAATCGATGTTCATCTTCATGTTAGGTTACACAGGCAGCTCGATTACTCGATCCGACGTGACGGGGCCTGCGATCTTGACGTGTTCTCGCATTCCAGTGCTTTCCAGCGCTTTATTCGAGTGTAGAAAATACAATTTTCGCACATTTTAATATCGCGACAAAAGCGATAACAAAAGCGACTTGACATATTCAGAAAAAGAAAAGGGTTTAATGAAATGCTTGGCCTTCGATGGCGGAGGCATCTTTAGTAAAGCCAAACAGCCCTGGGAGTTTAGTGAAGATGCCTCCCTCGGGGAAGACGAAAGGCTTAATTAAACCGTCTTTCTTGTTCTGGGAGCCGCGTTTGTTTTGCTTTTATTGTTCCTTCGAGCGGCGTTTGAAGTATTCTTGTATTTTATTTCGAGCCCGCTTGCCTCGATGGGATCGAATACGCTTTTCTGTGTACGTCGTGTATGATTCATCACTTTTGTCCTGTTTGCCAGATATGTCTAAAGCCGCTCACGCATCATGCAAACGACGCGGTCTGCAGACATGGTGATGAACGCATGTTCGAAGTGGGGACATCGTGGCCGGCCGTAACGGGGGTTGAATTTAGGAAGTGGAATAACAATACGTGTCGGATACTCGTTGGTATTGTCGCGCTGGTCCGCGAGCTGCCGCGACCCGAAGCGTCACCACTCTTGCGAGAGGGCGCTGCATACCACTCGCCGAGACATCCTGAAGCCGCACCACGTATATGTATGGAGAGAAACTGAAGACTGACGTCAGGGAACCGAGCTCTGATTGGAAGGATTAGCGGGTAGACGCGAAGGTTTGCTAGCTGCCCTTCTTTCTAACCGCTGCCTCCCTCCGATCGGAGCGATCACGAGCGTCGTCTGCTCCTCGCGCAGTGCCTGGCGTTCGGACGCCGGACGCTGGCGTTCGGCGTTCGACATTCGAACCCGAGATCCAGCGTGTGGAGCAGATGACGCCCTTGTTCACTCGGGTCAGAGGAAGACTGAAGCAGCTATAGCATCTGCGCCTATCCGCTAATCCATCCAATAAGAACGCTACGCTTCTCCTCTCCTTCAGTTTCTCTCGGTATAGCCGTGCGCAGTTGTAGTTGGGGATGTTGTGAACTTCTGTTGAACCTCAGGATCGACTGGTTCGGTAAACCTCCGACCTTCCGGGAAAGCTCGATCTCTTTAACAGTTACTCATGATTGTAATTGGAGTCAACGGACGACAAAGATGACAAGTGACAAACGTACACTTCTCAATGTGCGTTAGTCCCTTGTCCCCTTTGTCGTCCGTTGTCTCCGGTTAAAATCATGTGTAATGTTAACCAGGGGAGCTGTGTTCGACAAATATTTCGTTTCTCCTAAAAAGAAACGGAAGTAACGGAAGTAACGATATCGCGTCTGATTGGTTTGAGTATCAGATGACGAAAGAAGGAACTCCATTTGAGCCTCTAGCCAACCAGACGCGATATCGTCGCTTCCGTCACTTCCCTTTCTTTTTAGGAGAAACGAAACATTTGTGGAACATAGCCCCCCAGCTCGCCTGTTTATTTATCTTGTCCTCTTTAACAGCGTCGTCCGACCTTTACAGACTTTTCAAAATTTAGGAAAACACAATTTATAATATAGTTCGTTTTCAATTCTAGCGAATTCTTACGATTCTTACAATGCTTACGATATCAAAGCAAACGTATACCGTTTCGTTATTTAGCTTTCAACGTGAAAGGCTGCATCTCTGCAGCTTTCTTCCTCGGTCTCCTCGACGTGTACTTGATGGAAACGTAAATTTAACGTTTTATTCCTTACTCCGCCAGATGTCATCCGCGCATTTTCAAACTTTGCCCGTGCGCATAGTAGTTGAACTAAACTTTACTCGAAGTTCAATCGGACATTGTATCTGAAGTTCTAAAAGTAAAAATGTGGTCGAACCCGAACCTCGGGAGGTTTGCAACATCATCTCGAGACAGCTGTATTGCTCATCCAGACTACTACGAAAGGCCCACCCACCTGAGCAGCGTCGTCGCCGCCGAGGCGGCATAAATAAAACGAGGCGACATGTATATTACGGTTTATTACACATGTATGACGACCCGTGCAGGTATCAAGCGCCTGCGTATAGGCCCATGAGTTTACCGTCGTGCTGGTACGGCACACGTCGCCGGCCTTGGACTTTCCGCTTCCTGCGCGCGGCAGTCTCGCGCCGCGCCTGCGGATATTTGTGCTGCAGTCGCGAGGTTGCTCTCGGGCGTCCTTGGGTAATGCGCCGGAGTCGTGGGCGAAAGTCTCGGGCGGCGCCCCCGTTCCTCCGTGGGTCGGCGGAGGGCACGCGGAGAGCTGCACCGGCTGACGAGCCCGACTCTACTCGTACACATAAAGTGCACATGAAAAGAAAAAATATATAGATGTATATTTTTTTAAGCAGTGTTGCTAGGAGCGCGTCACCTAGATGGTTACCAAACCAGAATAAACCGGCCAAATGACCCTGGGGGAAAAAATACAACGCAGAAGCGTTTCCCGTCACATTCAGCGGACGGTGGTCACGTGACCTCGTGGCTAAACAGTAGGCAACGCGATCAGGTGATGTGACGACCACTTCCCCTGATACGGACGCGCTCGCGCCCCCTGGCCGAGAGAAACGGGTCTATGGCGTCCTAAATTTGGCGTCCCTTTATCGCGCTGTCGCTCGCATGCCTCTGGATGCGTATTGCCTTCGCGCCATTAAACACACCCACCGCTTGGCGCACCTAGATAACAGATCGGCGCCTGATGAGCGTCGCACTGCTCGGGCTTTGTGGTCGTGTTTTGTGTCTTCTCGCCGGTGTAATTAAGGATGGCATGGAACGCGGAGCAAGCCTGCGTATGCGTACGTGCTTTCTTTTTCTCCCTTGTTCGATGCGCACCGCGGTTGCCGCGGACTGATTGCTGTTGTTATTTCCCAAGACAGAAATAACCTGACGCCATCTGACGTCACTTTACGTCACGTGTAGCCAATTTCCCCGCTTACTTTGGCGGATAAATTGATAAAAAATTACAGGAGGACGCTTAAACTGCGCCTTTAATCCGCATTACGTATCACTTTCTTAAAAACACTTTCATTCCACGCATGACGTCCCGTTTTATGTGAGCGTTGTGGATTGTCAGAAATTCCCGCGAGAGGTCATGTGGCTGTGACGTCATGACCCTGTCGACCACTCCTGGATTTTCAAGTCACGCCACCCACATAGGCTTTTCTACGGCACGAAACCCCTTAACGCTATCGTGTTAAAAATAATGTTGATTAAACGGCGCACAAAGACGAGGCAGAAGAAAGGACACAAAATCGCAGAACTTACAACTGAAGTTTAATCGTCAAGGCCCAACCTTGTATCGACGACCAACCAAGGAAACAAACACACACACACACCTACACATGCACACGCACACAGTCACATGACCAGTACATCCAACACCCTTATCGCGGCCTCGGTCATCTTGCAAGAAGTTGTAACTCTTTACCATGGAACAAAACCAATGAGGCGCTTACACAATCTTCCTTTCGGGGCGCACTCATCTCCGCTTCGAAGATTTCGCTGGTCAGGGCATTGCCGCTTCTTCCAATGACTGAGCATTTACCGAAATCAGCTGCACACCTACAAGCTAGGGGTTCTGCACCTGCCGATATTTAGAAGCCCGGCCCGCTGTCTCTTGTACCCGGACCCGCCCGCGGCCCGCTATTTCTCTCCGACAGCCCGGCCCGGCCTCGGCCCGGCTCGGCGCGGCGCGGCCCGGCGCTCATTTTCGCGGACCCGCTGAGGCCCGCTCTAATATTTTGGCCCAGTATGAATAGCCCACAAATTGCGCGGCATGGCAGCTCGTTTGTCACTGCTACACATATGTTGATTACGGAACCAATAGTCAATGCTGTAATCATCTTTTTTTTTTTTTGCTGCTAATGTTAGTCGGATTAATCGGCGGGCCTAGGCAGCTTCTCAAGAAAAATCACCCCGATCGTCCTTTTCTGCGACCGAACCCGCGCGGAAAGGACGGAAAAACAAAAATGGCAAGCAGCAGTAAACGAAACCATGTGTCAATGTTGAAAACGAATGGAAGCGTCGCGACGGGTTTGGGCAAAAGACGGACAAAGTTCTAAATTGCCTACTCCCGATGCGTACAACGAAAAAAATATATATATATAAAACAACATCGCCGTGTTTTCCAGTGGTCTGCGAGAAATTGTTTAGGAAAAGCACCCGTCGGAGAACCTTTTCACCCACATTGGGGATGCACGCACTCGCACGTACAGATGGATTACGCCGGCGAGGGTGCGCATTGTGTAGGGCCGTATGTGTGCGTGTTGATGGGGAGAAGCGATGGTACGATGGCGACGCCGCCGGGGACGAAAAGGAAAGCTGCCGCTAGTGCTCTGGAAGAGCATTCGGCGCACACATACCGAACCGCACAAAAACATATACACGCGCATACACATGCTTTCAGCATTTCAATCTCCCCCACTGTGCCCCCCCCCCCTCCGAACACACTACCATTATAATTCTTCTGTCCTTTCCTTGTGTGCTCTACGTTTTAATCATCATGCCTCACCAACACGCGCAAGCTTCCATTTTGAATAAACTTTTTTTCTTATTTGTCCAAACAATCGCTTAGTGTCTTTTAAACAAATTTAAACGATCGCTGATTAAACAATACACTCCCTGCATTAGAGGACTGTGAAGATAAAGGTCGCCGGTAACTTCTTTGATAACAACTTTCATTTACCGAGAAGTCGGGCAGTTTCGTCACTGCACGGACTGTCTCTTTGTTTCCGCTGCATTATAGAAGGGAGCTCGGGCGAAATTATAAAACTCACTGATTGGCCTCAAAGTTGGTTTAACAGATTAATGGACACATCTCAACTACTAACCCAAATTACAAGCCACAGAAAGATAATTTTCCGCGCGTCCCACTATGCTTCGCGCAAACACAAAAATAAATTATCGTTTTTTTTTTTTATTTAGGTACGTTTGTTTTTAGAAATCTTGATCCGATGGTTCCACCAGTTTCGGGCAGCTCTGTGGTGAATCGTAGCGCAATACCTTAGCGAACCGATTTATGCGTTAGCTTTAAAGGCTTCTCTCCGGATTCGTGGAAACGCTGTAGTTTAGCATGGAAAGGAGGTAATGAAGGGTGGGCACAAAGTGGGCGCCGGTTACTCATTGTTTAACATGTGTTGTGGAGTGTTGGGGGTGGTCACATCTCGCCGAGAAGTTTGCCTGGCGCACCCCTTACGGCGAACCGGGGTGACCTCACGCCCAAGACAGGATTTTTCCCCGACTCGCCTCGCTTGCCTTGTAAAGGCTGTGACGACGTTAGCTGTCGGCACGCTCGTTTCTATTTACTTTTTTGTGCGCATTTTCTGTGGGAAGTGTGAATTTTCATATGTGATTTTATTGAGGTACGGCCTGTAGCTGCAGGGGAAACGTCAACCAACATTTATGGCATGGTTGACAGGGCAGGCAGCGCATGAATCGCAGCTGGTGTATGAAAATGAGAAAAATGTGGCCACACTTGCAGGAGCATCACGATAGATTTAGATCTCACACAATCTATGCTGCTAATGGTCTGCATGAGTGGACAAGTTATGTAGACTATTTTTTTATATCTGCTTCTTAACAAGAACGCCGAAGCAGAAAACTGCATGCTGCTCGAGCAACATGTTAAATACAGTCTAGGCAATCGAGAGAGAATCACAAGTAACACAGTCCAAGTAAAGGGGCACAGTAAAGAAAGACCACAGACATACAACCAGTTATTTATTTTGTTATGTTTACATTGGGCGCATTTGGATTCGGATAGTGTTTCAGTGGACTCCACTGGTGGTATCTGTGGACTCGTTTGTAATAACCCTCAAGTAATGTACAGCAAACGAAAGTGAAGATGTCTAGTCCGTTAAATTCACTTCTCGACAATTTACGTTTTACAGGCTCAAAAATTAAGATATTAGTTAAATCAAATTGTATTGAAGCTCAAATACCAGAAGCTTTGATCACGCAAACTGTTACCCTCCACAGGTTCCGCATTTTCTGCAACTAGTGCAGCATCTCCCACTGGACAGCCGTTAGAAATCTTGCTGTTCCTCCTGACTTTTTTATGTTGTCAAAGAGGCCAGCTGCGCGGAGTTAAAGGCTGAGGAAGCTTTGGGGACCTGAAGCAGTGTCTCTTTTACCTGGAAATGACAATTCAAACTAAACGGTGTATTTTTCGAATCCACGAGGCTGAAATAAAAATATAAAAAAATTCAGGAAAAAGTAGAAACCTTCCAAATTATGGCACTATATTAGTGTGCATATTTTGGGCAGATCAATACATCTCATACAGGCGACTAGGGGTGATTCGGCCATTTTTCCTGCTATCATACCAACGCATTTCCAGTAATTGTGCGTGTTATAAAATATAAAACATGCCTGCATAGATGTACAGACTATATCATTAATTCACGAAGAAGCTACATTTATGTAGTACACCTAGCTGTCATACGAGAACGTTAATTAAAGGCCTTCAGAACGAACTCATTTAAAGGGTCGGCAAACCGGCGCGCGCCGATGAACGCAAGACCGCGCGCTAATTCGCCGACTCTTTAAAGGAGTCCGTTCTGAAGGCCTTTAATGGGCCCGTCTGACGCGGGTAGGAAGCCGCCCTGTTCCATGAGCATTTCAAAGGCATTCAGATTCAGCGCCTTCAAAGCATCTGCGAACCAGCGCATGCAGAATGGCTCGCGCAGAGTCGGGGTTGCGAGCTAATTTGCCGACCGCCCAAAGGCTTTTGATATATAAATGCCCTTTGAAATGCCCGCAAAGCAGAGTGAAGGATTCTCATAACTCATGAACATGCGAGGAACAGAATTTCAGCGTCTGAAACACTTGCGCCGCCGCTTCACCGACCCCTCGCGCGATCGTCTTGTGTCGTGTGAACGAACGGGGAAGTTCGTTGGCGGAATTGCCTCCGCCTATAGCTTTCGGTACTTTTAACCTAAGTATAAAGGTAAAAGTGACCAACACGCTCAGAAAAGGTACGGAAGCACGTCGGCATCGCTTTTACCCGGCGTCTTGTACACCGGGTAAACGAAGTCTCGTCCTCGAAGTGCTTGCGGCACACAACGGCCGACGTTGCCAGTGCCTTTCCCATGTTTAGTTTGATTGTTCATGCTTTCTCTAACCTCGACGTCTTCGGGTGATGAAAGTTGATACCGGCTTCTTTTCGGGATTTGCATTGCGGCACTGAACAGTATAGGTCATCATGATCGCAGACCGGGAAATGGGGGTGGGGAGGCCCGATGCGAGATCAGGAAGCGGAGTCCTTCCCCTGACGTCACGGTACACCTTACCCAAGCAGGGCGTGGCGATTGCAGCGACGCTTGTCTTTGCTCTCGGGGCTAAAGGCTGTTTATACTCCAACGTCGACGAACGCAACGCGCGTTGGCGCAGTCCGACGTTCGTCGGCCACTGCGCCTCACGCCGCGCCGAAAAGCGCCCGAACGATGGCGTTTGCAGTCCAGCGTAACGAACTGCCCCACTTTGCGCATGCGCGTTTCCGTAGCAGCCGCATCGTCTCTACACCGTATTTCCGTTTCCTGGTCGGTATCAATCTTGCAATCGGTCAGGTTTGTCCTTGTCGTGTTGTCCTGCTTCTAAACAACCTTTCGGGGTAGTGGTTAGCAGTTCGAAAACATACAAATGATGGTGATAACGAGTGCAAACCAGCACTTGTTTTCTCCGAAATGTCACACAAATGTCGACAGAAAAACAAGAACGAAAAAAGAAAGATTGCAATATTTCGTCCGTCGAAGTGAGCTGCTTCGCAGGTTTGCCGGAGTTGTGCCAGGCGACTCCGGTGTTTCCGTCGGAATGCTTCGATGAAATCGATGCACTCGATATTCCACTACGACCTCTTTCCGACAAATAGCCAGTGTGTTATCATCATATATTAGACTGTAGTAAAGTGGTAAGTTGGGCTAGTTGGTAAGCATTAAACATGATGATAGTCCGCGCACAAAGAAACAAAACAGACGAAATTCTGGCTATTTTTGCGCGGTCTATCATCATGTTTAATGCTTACCAACTAGCCCAGCTGACTACCTTACTCATTCTCTTCTTATTTTGTCTGTTCTGTCTATTTGTGCGCGGTCTATCATCATGTTTCATCTAATCATAAATAGACTTTCACGATGACTCAAGAAACTGACACCGAAGAGAGCAAACGATGCCTAAAGTACGCAATGTATGCGTTCAAAATTGTAGCGCACTTTACAGAGCCTTTACAAACAATACAGGATTCAGTCAAATTTTCATCGCATACCGCCACTATATCGTTTACATGCTGAGACACCAGTTGAAAATTTCTGGCCGGCTAAATAGTTCAGAGGTTTCGCTGGGTCCGGTGCTTGTTTCGATCGGGAACGGCTGCCGGTTCGTACGACTAGCACACGATCATATATAGCCCAAATTAGGTCATCCTTAATTATAATTAACTCTACCTTTGGCCAGTCATCGAGCTTCCGGCTTTTGCCGGCACCCCACCACCAATCGGCTTGACCGATAGGCCTAACGGGGGTAACACGGTAGCACTTCCTCGGAGGAGTCCCCGACCACACACACTCCCAGTCGAGCGCACGAACGTTAAATATGCACACCAACGCGGGAACACGTGGACAGCACACGACACACGGGGAGAACGGCAGGTTGAGATCGCAGAAATGAGCGCCTCGCCAGCGCCTGACCTTGCACACCCCGAAATGCCCCGCGCATGGGCTTCTGGGATGTTCGGGGACCGTCGTCGAGGCGCGCTCGTCGACGTTGTGAGGAGAGCATGCTCGAATCCGTGGTGAGCTCCGCCGAGGCGCGCTGGGCTACGCTGCGCTACGCCGCGTTGCGCATGACCACGGAGTACAGACTCCCGTTCGCAGTCGGCGTCGGCCAACGCGGTCGGGCGCCTGCGCTCGTCCACGTTACGACGGAGTGTAAGCAGCCCTAAAAGGGAGTTTTCGTAGACCGCGTTTCCCCCTCCGCTAAGCCCTCCGCAACGAAGAAGCTGCTACTGCGCCTGCGCGCTGATGGCCTTGGCTGTAGAGTTCCAGATATCGTAGCGGGTTGCGGAGAGCGTTGCGGGACGGCGTTGCGGGACGGACTACTTCAACTCGGTGCTGCAAAGTGAGCATGTCTGACGCAGAGATGGCAGTAATGACATTACTGTAATAGAATTACTGTAATTAAATTACTTTTTGGAGTAATGAGTGATGTAATGAATTACTTCTCTGGGCTAGTAATTTAGTAATGTAATGAATTACTTTCAGGCAGTAATTTCGAAAAAATTACTTATTACTTTAGAAATTACTTTTGTCCTAAATTAGAAATTTCGTTTGGTAGCTTTAAAAAGAAGAGAAAAATTATTTTGCGTGGTGAAATTTTGTGAAAGTGCATCAGAGGAAATAAACGACGGCCACCTGAGCCTTGTACGAAGAGCTGGACAGACGCACAAAGAAGGGCTGGAAAGGCGAAGGAGAAAAGCTTACGTGTAGACATCGCCGGAAGGCAACGGCTTACGAACTCGAGGCACGGCAGATTCACGGCGTCGCATCATCACGACGATACTATACTTAGTTCATCCCTAAGCTGGCAGTGCGGTGGGAGCGGCAAGCTAACCAGAACCAATCAAACACCTTCCTTTAATCACCTGTCCTGTCCCTTTCTCTGCGCGTGGGTATCTACGAAAGCGTGGTTACGTGGCGAACGATAGACGTGTGACTGCTCCAACAAACACGTAGCTTCCACCGTTCATCCCTAAGCGGACAGTGCCTAAGCGTACAAATGAGGGGCTCAAAGGCTACAAGGCGACGGACACATTACCAGTGAGTTGGTCATAATTTAAAACCCGAGACGACAGGACAAGGAGATCCGCAGCCTTGTACCTCCGTCAAGCGAGATCAAACCGTATGCTTCGACCACTGTGAAAAACAAACGACCGGAATAAATAGTTCATTCCAAATGCCTTGTCAAAGCCCCAGAACGTTTTGTGTGTCCTCGAGCAATGCATGCAGGTGCCGCTCGTGGTATGCCTCGATCGCTGCCTTCCCTTGGGAAGTTTATTCGGGAATAAGCCTGCAAGCAGATATCACCTGCCGTTTTTGGCGAAAGTATACAGCTTAGGGAGCTCGCGCCGCTCCTCAACTGGCAGCGCTTCTGCTTAGCAATTATCCGGGTCCTTTGTATGACAATGCGCAAAAACTTGGACTCTTCAGGTGTTTGGGAAAAAGGCTCCTTGAAAGGAATGATCGAGAATAGGTCAACTAGGCGACAACTTTTCTTGGCAATGCAGTGGAGGGTACAGACACGTGTTCCCTCTCCCATTTTGAGCTCTGAATAAAGCTGTGCGCGGGCGCTCCTCCTCTCCACTGCATTTCTAAAAAAAAAAAAGCTGTCGCCGAGTATAGTGTTTTTGGGAGAATAGAATTAGATTGCGTCCGAGGCGGAAGGGAAAAGTTTCGCGTGACGACTCCTTGTAAGAACGAGCTGCCATTGCCCAACTTAACAAACTAACACGGACTACAACTCCTAAAGCAGGAAGACGGAAACATATCACACTTTTAGTAAGAACCCTCACCAAGAACCTACACCGTTGAATGAACAGCGAAACCGGTGAGTCAACTGTCTTTCTGGGTTACATTTAAAGAAGCTATTCATCATGTTTAATACTTATGTTCTGTGCGCCAGCAAAACCACTGTACAGTATGGTTCACTTTGAGGCGCATAAGGATGCTGTGGTGTAAACAAAAAAATCTGAGTTTTGGTACATATAGACCGACTCAGCTCTTTGACGTCACATCACTGCGGTGGCGCTGCTGTCGGTAGTGTGCATGCGCATCGCCTCGCTTCTCGCGGATCTGGTTCGTGCACACGCGCTATGTGAGCAAACCAGGGCTTGTTTTGTAAACACTATGTTGGTGTATACAATTAATAAAATGAGTACGAATTACTGCCTCAAGGTATTCAAAAGTAATGACAAAGTAATTTCAGTCATTTCATTACTTTTGAAAAGTAATTGTAATGTAATGTCATTACCTTCAATGTACAGAACTTTGTAATGTAATTGAATCACTTTTTTGCAGTTTTCAAAGAAGTAATTAGTAATGTAATTTAATTACTTTTTGAAAGTAATTTTGCCATCTCTGGTCTGACGTACCGTGCGCTCTTTTTTTTTTCCCCTTCTTTTAAGTTGTTCTATTCTGCGCCGTCTCCGCGCGGAAACCCGGAGCGCGTTCGTTTCACTGAGCAGAGCGCCGCTGTATGCCTGAACACGTGGTGTCCCCATAGAGTTATTATAATGTACACTATACTTCGTTTCAGCTTGGGTCCAGACGCAGGCGATGCTACAAGCGCGGGCTCCGGGCTTTAGCGTCCCTGCCGAGCACGCGCGCTCGTGCAATGCGCACTGTTCAGGGCCACACGCTCTGTTTGTAGCATCGGCTGCGTCTGACCCAAGCTGAAACGAAGTATAAGAGGTTCAACTGGCGCTAGTGTCTACGCGACTTCCGGGGCAAATTGAAGCAGACAGCAACCGGTCTACTTTGCGATGCTCCTGTGCCATTCCTATGGGAAAACGCGCGTGCATTTTGTCTCTTCGCCGGAAAATAACGTTAATAACTTTTGTTATTTCGGTTGTACCGGATAGTATGTACCTTTATTAACATTGTAAAAGTGTACTTGCTTTAGTTAAACTTTTTTTATCAGTGAACGATGTTTAACTTCGCTATATTTCGAGCCCAAACCTTTGTTCCATAGCAGGTGTGTAAAACTAGCTATGATTCTAAGCAAAATAAAGATTGAAAGGGATATAGAGTGTGTTCAAGGCTCGCGAGCATTCCGGTGACGCTTATATATTCATAATATGCCAGTCTTGTCACTATATGAAAATGACCCCGTCGTGCATTTTTACGAGCGGTTAAAACATTCAACACGTAAAGAATAAAGTACGTCGGGTTTTAAAGAGATCTCTTTTTAATATTTTCTCTGCCGGGCAGCCTCCATCGGGCACCTGTCATCAAAGATTTCGAGCGTGAGGGCGATGTTTTGAACGCAGAAGAAGCATCTTCGCACAGAGGAGAAAGAATAAAGCAGTACTAACTTGTTGAAAGTCTTACAATATTACGTGGCCTTAAATTTATTTTGATCGTACTTGCACAGGGAGTCACTGATCCAGTGTTACTGCGTAGTTCTGGCCGTCTACTCTTGGTTTTCCAGATATTCTTCGTTCGTTTGACCCGCATATCTCCCATGCTAGGAAAACGCCGACGTCGTGTTCGCGCTAACAGTGTCCGACGATGCACATAAATACCTGTACGAAGCCGTTTTAGCACCGTTTTTAATGCAATGAATTTGAAATAAAAACGTCGCAACCGACCAATTATTTCGTCTGCCTGACTGAGAAATGTTCCAAGCTACCTAGTACGTATGAATCATTCGCGATATTCGCTCTTATAATCTAGCGCAAGGCGAAAATGCACTCACTTGTTTCCATATAAATGCATTACGGTAAGTCAGTTTTCGACTAGCTGTCTGCTTCTATTTGCAGCAGCACACTAGCGCCAGTTGAACCTCTAGCGTACATTATAATAACTCTAGGGATCACCCCCCTCCCCTCCCTTGCCGGGAATATAATAGGAATGCACCTCAACGGAAGACATTCGGCTGGTACTGGTCTCAAATCGGTGTTGAGACGAGCGCTCCGTCTGCGTTCAACAGGCAGTCAAGCTTATCGACTTCCGTTCCTGACGAGGGAACGTAAATGGTTAGGTGCCGGCCGCATTACGCATTCTGCGTTAAAATGCTGGCGAACTCCTCTCGAAGATGGCTTATAGACGCGACGCGCAGCCACAGGTGTCCCCAAGATGGCGAGAAGGCTTCTGCTAGGCTCTGGAAGAGCTAAGAGACACTTCCGAAGGTGCGCCTTGCTTCACTTATCGCGTTCATTGCGTGCTCGGTTGAGTCGTAAACTCTGGAAGCACTGGCAGCAACCGAGTGGATAGAGACAGCTTCTGGCGCGGCTCGCTCCGAATGCAAATTTTTCAGCGGCTGCTTAGGGTCCCCAAAATTGGACGGAGGGGCGTTTATTTCTGACGCTCTTTTTTATCGCGCGCTTTCGGGAGCGAAAATCTTTCGCGGCATTCCTCGCGCTGGCGGCGCGCGGAATGCACCCGCTCCAAAACAGCCCTCTTTATCGGAGAGGCCCGGCCGACGGTGGAAAATTTGTCGGGCTTTTTTAGAGTGTCGGATATCGCCTCCTGTCGTTCACCTTTTTGTGTAGTGATATCCACGTTCCATGTTATCAAACAGCAACGCAACTCTATTATTTGTGCTTCTAGGGACTCGCTGGTACATACAGGGTCACATTTGTTGCACACTCTGGAGCCTTCACTGCACTTCATCTCACAAACTTCAGCGGTGCTACAAAGGCACGACCATCAGGATTGCTTCTTTGGCTGACCATAAATAAGAACTCCATCCCGAGCCTGCGCTGCGAGCAGTCACCTCAAATAGGGCGTCCAGTTAACACCACCCATATATGTATAGGTCTTTTTCTCCCCGAAGGCAGACGCTGTTGCATTTTGCGTCCCGTCCGCCCTTGCTGGAAATGATGCAAACATCACGGCTGCTTGCTAGGTATATGAAATCTTTCGTAACCTATTCTCCCGGTGCTTCGCTAAAAAAATCGGTCAGCGATAAATTTGTTGGAGATTTCTTGGTTCTCCCCAGAAACAAGCGATCACCTCGCGTGTATGTTGCATAGCGGAGTCGAAAAGTCTCGCTAAATCTCGTCGTTTGTTGGCAGCACTTAAACGCCAGTAACACTGCTCTTATATATCATTTAACAGACATGATGGCAGAATTACCTGCGGGCACTCCTGAAGCATGTTCGAAGCCCGGGCCGGCTCCTGTCAACATTATCAATAGGCCTTGTCACTTCAAGAGAAGGAAAAGTTTCGCGCATGATTCATGCGCTCTGCGCGAAGTAGTTCTTACAAGATTTTGTTGTCGACGGAAAAAACGATGCTTCTGGCGTCTGAAACACGTACGTCTCGAGAAAACGACATAGAGCTAAGTTGAGATGCACCTACATAGATCTTAATTGAACGCAAATTAATAATACGACTATAGACAGCAAGGCTGTAGCGATTAATGTCTCTGTTGCACTTTCGGCGTCACGTACCGCGGAGGCCAGCGAAAGGCCCAGGTTGGACACGGATGCTACGTCAGCGTTCGGCTGAGACTCGGGTCCTCGCTGATTGGACACGAGCCGTAGCCGAACGCTGACGGAGCATCGGTGTTCAATCTTCGCCCGCGCTGGCCTCCGGTAGGTGCCGTAAATAATCTGTAGGAACACGGCCTTGCTTCGGGGTGGGTGTTGCCCCTGCCTGCGCATCCGTGGCCCCTCTACCGCAGCCTTCGGCAAAGTGTACCGAGGCCACGTAACCTAACGAGGCTAACGGAGGCTTGTCCCGTACGTTACCCCGACGTCCTTGCGGATGTTGCGTGTGCGATATCGGAAACGATAAAAAAAAGGCATTTTGGTTGCAATCCTGAAAGCCGGCTTCGATCCTTTCTTGATGCAGAACGCGGGTTGAGCATGGTTGAATAGATAGTGCACGCGTGCTGGTGTACAGTGAACACGATTAAAAATATATGTATATATATACACATACATACAGTAGACGGGGGGAACGTTTTGCGTTGGACACAATTAAGTATGTAGGCTTAAACTGCAAAAATGCGTTGATGCCGTGTTCGGGCTAACTCTGTCGCTTGCTATACTTCAGACCAGCCTTTGCTTCTCCCAGAAGGAGAGGGGGAGAGAAAGATATATTGATGAACAAAGTGAAGTTTCGTACCCGCGGACCGAATCGAAATTAGCTCAATCAATTCTGGCCTGATATACGTTCTGCGGCTGCAGTGCTTACTGATGCAATTTATTTGTTTATTCACACTGCAATGTTATACCATATGTGATCTTTATTGCCGAGGACAGAGTGTACCGTTCCGAGGCTGTATTATGCCTGACCCATGCGTTGGACAGGCACCATCGAACGACATCGTTTCACATTTTGCGTGTCTGATACCTGATGGGAAACATGTCAGCAGTCCTCTCGGATGTTCATGGATTTTTTTCGTGTCGTTCTTTCTTAGAGAAAGCCATAATTATTAGAGAAGAGATCATGCTTTGCCTAAAGACTATATATTGTCACGTCCTCAAAGACTTGGCCATGGCCGGTGAACGGCATTGAATTTGGATCCTCAGTTTTCAAAGCGAACCGTGAAGCGACCGTATAGTATAACGAAATTGACCATTGTGTCCCGAGAAACGCTGGAACTGGCAGTCGATTATCGATTCTAAAATCCCGACGCTCCTTCGAAGCGCTCGCCAAGTTCGAGACGATGTTGCGACAGTCGATAGTGTCATCCCCAGACCTGTCTGCCGAAAGGTTTCAGCCCTGCAGTGAGTCGTGGTTTCTAGAAAGGGCTTTACGTGGATCGGTTCAAAACCGAGCCCTAGACTGACACGGTGACCTAACGGCAGAACAACGTTTGGCAGTGTATGCAAGCTGCCTTTCAATGATTAGGTTCTTAATCCAGAATTGCATTTTTACTGAAGCTGTCTCCAATTTAGTCTTGAAAAGTGAAGCGTGTCACGGTGGAAAAGAATTGACCGGCTGCAAATTACCCTCGCTGCGAACTCAACCGGACACACAACACAACATAAAAGATAAAAAAAATACAAAGGAGGCAGGAGGAAGGACTCCGAGACGTTTCGAAAAGACTTCACCAGCTACAAAAAACTTGAGACAACAAGAAAGAAATGTCTGGACGATTACACGACATGATGCGTCTAGATAGCGGCAGCAGGGTCGTGATGTGTTTCCCGCCAGACTTAGCGGGGAAACTGAATTGGTCCATAGGTCGCGTGACGTCAATTCTTCCGCTAAATTTAGCGGGGAAACTGAATTTGTTTACGCTTCGCCAAGTACGGCCCCAAGGCGCCGCCGCCCTGCTCAGTTGGGTGCGCTTGTGCGCGTCGCATAATCCGATTACGACGCCTTAGCAAGTCGTCGTAATCGGATTATGACGCGTCCAAGCTCACCCCAAATGAGCAAGATGGCGGCGCCCTGAGGCCGAACTTGCAAACGTCTATGCAGAAACTCTATGCAAAAGGAGGACGTGGCGACGCCATGCGGGTGATGCAGGCAGAATGTGAGGGAAAGCAGGAGACGAGAGCGCGCGGAGACGTCAGAACGCCGAGCTCTGGTTGGAAGGATTCGTGGGTAGACGCGTAAAGCTAGGCCTAGCTGTCTTTGTCTTCCCTGCATTCACCGAACGCGTTAGGACGTGGGACGCCGGCGTCTTGTGTTTGGCTTTCGCATTCGAAGACCTTCGACGAGGGCAGTGGAGACAGATGGAGCTAGTGTACCCGCAGTCATTCGAACCAGAGCGCGGCGCTCTGACGCCCCCGCGCCCTCTCGTGTCCTCCTCTCCCCACTTTCTGCCCGCGTAGAGACGGCGTCATGGGCCTGGAAGGCTGGGACTGGAGTTCGTGTCCGCTTCGTTCCTCGTAAAAGACGATTCTCCATTTGGCGGTTCAATATATACATCAAAATATAACTTCTTTTTTTTTTTTTTGCATTGCGTTTACAAGTATTGTTTGGATGAAGGTAAAAACACTAGCCACATTTAAAGCAAACAGGTGTTCTTCTTGGAGCTCTAGTGCAAAAAACCAACTAGGCGTGTTATTTTCTTTAGCTTTGTCTTGATCTTGGTTCATCGGAATTGTGACTTGTCGCATAATTTCGTTATTGTGTGTAATTATAGTGCATAACCTCAGGGGCGGCTTTCCTCCGCTGGGTACACTCGAGGACAAATTCCCTGGCCTCTATCGGCTACTTTATTATCGATCGATACAATCTACTCATCTTTCGTCTGCCGTTCTCGTGTCGACCTTTCGCTTAATTAACGTGTTTCAGATGGCAAGGAGACTTGGACAATTACGGTGTTCAGAGACAGTTTCGACGATGCTTGCCTTTGTACTGATGCGATGTGGGGTCACTCCAGACAAAGTTAATAGGCACTTGGAGGATTGGACAAAGTGTGTAGTGGACCTCTTCTGCCTCTAAAAAAACCCTCGTACATTTTTTTCCCTGTGTATTGGTGTGGAAGGAAATCACCTGGACCGTGCATTGCGTCGCGTCGCTTTAGTACGACTTGGCTACTAGAGATGTCGCGAATCTGCTGAGATTCGAGCTCGATCAGATTCGACTTTTTCGAACTTTGAACGTTAGAGTTCGACTGGACAAAAGTTTGACTTATGTGGGCTTGCGCCAAAATTGAAAAAGGAGCTGACAACACTTAGCGGAGAAATACTGCAACATTTATTGGGTTAACTAAAGCATTAAAAGTACCCATGTTTAATTTTTATTTATGTCGCGTATTCATCGCTAATTATTTTACAAAATATAAAATAAACAACTTTATCAATTAATCGTTTCTCAAAATTAAAAAAAAATATTGCATGGTCGAAATTTGTCGAATATTGCTTAA